>JAADVB010000111.1:0-56634 GCA_023334545.1 Salisapilia sapeloensis | reverse complement strand
TCGTCCTTGCTCGAGTCTTTCTTTTCCCAGAAGTGCTTGTCCTCGTCCTTACTCGAGTCTTTCTTTTCCCAGAAGTGCTTGTCTTCATCCTTGCTAGACTCTTTCTTGTTCCAAGGCATCTTGCTTCCACTCTTCTCACCCTTCTCAGCCTTGTCCTGTTCCCAGAAGTGCTTCTCGTCCTTGTCCTCTTCATCCGAGCTCTGCTGCTTCTTCGGCAAAAGCAAAACGGAGCTGGTTCGGCTCTTGTACTTCTTGTACGACTCGAGCAGTCCCCACTTTTCTTCATTCAGCTCTTCCATGTGCGTGATACCAGACACCTTGGTCAAGAGGAAGATGACGAAGAGAGGGCTGAGCAACGACACGAGCATGTACCAACCGCTTGTAAGCGAGTGGACGCTGATAAAGTAGATACCGCACCACATGAGCATCTCGCCAAAGTAGTTCGGGTGCTGGCTGTAGTACCAGAGCCCATGACGGATGAACTTGTCCTTGTTCTCTTCCTTGAGGCGGAAGTTCCACTTCTGGTGGTCGGCGACTACCTCAATGACGAAGCCGGTGACCCACAGGAGAATGCCAAAGACATCCAAGACGTGGACGTTCGAGTTTCCATCCGAGTGGACAAAGCTCATGAAGACGGGCAGCTGCGTCAAAAAGATCCAGACACCTTGCAGACTCCAGGCCGAGAAGAATCGAAGCGGAGTGACGCGAATATCGCGGAAACGCTTGTCAACACCGTCATTTTCGGAGATGCGGACGTACAAGAAGTGGCCAAGTCGGATCGTCCAAGTGCAGACAAACACGGTCAAAAGCATGTTGCGCCAGTTCTTGTTGTCCGACAGCAAGAAACCGAGGACAGCCAACGTGACATGTGTCGCGGATCCCGTCACATCAAAGTACCGCTCCGTCTGTTTCGGGATTGCATGCGCGAGTGCAACGATCCATTGGATACCAATGTCAATCAGTGCGAAGAGGAACAAGTCCGTCGGGATCGAAACAAGCAACAGGATCGTCACGGCAGCCACTGTGCCAGCAGCTTTACGTGCAAAGCTCATGGCTTCCATCGTATCGTGGATATCGTCGAGACCCATCTTCGAGAAAGATTTCGAGAAGTGCGCGCGCGGACGAAAATTCGGAAATGGATCGAATGCGGATGAGAGGAGGTCAACATATTTTCTTGTAAACGATATACAGACAGCAAGTAATTCGGGCATGTAAAGATCATGTGTTTCGAAATTAGATCCAACAACCTTCGTCCGAGTCTTGCGACGACATGGACGACATGGACGAGAGTTGCCGCGGAGGTTGCCGCGGAGGTTGCCTTTCATCCGTCTCGAGTTCTGATACGTCCATGTCTTGAAGTGACTTACGCAGACGTTGGATGACGTCTGGATTCTCATACGCATCTGGGTCATCGCTGTCAGTGGATCGGAAAGATCGGGTGCTGTTGAACGACGCACTGAGTCGTCGTTCCTTTTCCAATTCACCCCGGACACGAGCTAATTCCTCTCGGACTTGTTGTAAGTCATCCTCCTTTTCTTGTTCGACACGCTGAGATGTTTCGAGCGACTCTTCTTGTGCTTTTCGGACGCTTTCTTCCATGCTTTTTAAAGTTTCGCGAAGCTCTCTTGCCTCACGCTGTGCAGCATCCAGTTCAGACTCGAGCAGTTGCCGTTTGGCTTCATCCGTTGCACTATCATGCAGCGGTTGGAAGGACCGTAAGTGATTGATTTCCGGTAACCCGATACGTGCATGGAGTTCATTGACGAGATCTAGTTTCTTGTTGGATAGAGGCACATCAGATGTGTCTGTATCGCTTGATGTTGAAGGGTCTGTTGGAGCGGGGGTAGAAGGGGTACTAGATGCATCACTGGATCGACGGGACTGACTACTCTGTCGTCGACGAGCGTTACGGCGAAAGTAGCGATTACGGACGGTAGAGAGAGTAGAGACTTGGTGCAGCTTGTCGCGAATGTTTTGATTTTCAGACTGCATACGTTCGACCTTTGCCTGCTTTGCTGCAAATGCTTGTTCATCTACCTGCTTGGCTTTCTGATATGCAGCGGCAACAGCTTCGTCAGACGAGTTGCCTAGCCAGTCGGATAGCTTTTCTGCTCGTTGGAGTAATGCCAATGCTTTCTTCCGGATACTAGTATAGAAAAGAGATATGAATAAAGGGTATCATGGTGATTTTAGATGGAGTGGTGTACATTTTCTGGAGCTGTGGGTCCGACTGGCTGCGACCCAGCTGGATTAATTGTTGTCCTGCTTGGATATATCCCTTGACAGCAGTCCGAACGTGCTGCTGTCGCTCATACGCGATGGCTTGTTGAGCTAGTTGGACTGCAGCATCATATTCGGGTCCGAGAACTTGTCGGATAGTTCCGTTTGTAGGCGAAAGCAATGGACTTTGCTCATTGATCGGACTAGAAGTAGTCGTAGAGATGGGAGGAGGTGTATTTTCAGATAGAGACGACTGTGAAGATGTACTCGTGGGCGCTCGCAACGCACGCAGACGTGCCTCCAAGTCGAACCGATTGCTCATTTCGATTTCTGTGCCCAAAAAATCGTGACGTCTGATTACGTGGTTAGAAACGTTGCTTTGAATCGGTTCAACTGTTTGCAATTACATGCGAGTTTCATGAATGCGGACGAACAAGTTGATGGCATGTGTACATTTCAACCGCTCTTTCATCCATCATGCAAAGCACAATGCGATGGAAGCCATGCGTGAGTACGACCATTACCAAGAATGTTGTGATCGGAAACGTTAGAAACATGTTTCGAACACAAGGACACAAATAAGACAAGAAATCAATGACGCAGCTTCGGAGGCATGTCCGGCTCCTTCCTACTGTCGCACGGGCACATGCAGGTATGCAATCAAGTGGTATACCTACTGTTTCACGTCATAAGGACCCATATACTTATGAATATGCATTGTGATGACTAGGATTGACGCCATTCTCCACCAGTCGTGGCATTCATACTCCACGTACCATTATCACCCTTCCAACCGTTATTAGGATATATCATAACTCTTAGTGTGTAGATGGTGTCTATTCCTACGGCAAAGGTTATCTAGGTTCTCTCGGCATGGGCGACTTTCAAGACGTCGAATCGCCGACACCACTTGCCAGCACGGAATCACTTGCGATCCGACAGATCTCCGCCGGATGGTACTCATCTCCATTGCATCCACCATGATTCAAACTCATCGATTTCCAGGGCTCATGGTGGCTTTGTCACGGATGACGGAGATGCTTATCAGTACGGCCGGACGCATTCGTTCCGAGATGTCCTTCGATCGACCAACATGAATCGCTTCTTCCCGTCACTACTTCGTATCGTGAATGGCATCGCCTTGAAAGCTCGCGTGGACACACTTATCCCGACTATCTTGCCTCTTCCAGAAGGCGAGAAAGCTAAGAAGATCGTTTGTAGTGCTGCTCTTACATACATTTTGACCGAAAGCGGTCGTCTCTTTGCTCTCGGGTCCAATAGCTACGGCCAATGTGGCAACGGAACGGACACGAATACAGTCAATATGCCATCAGAGATTCTGATTGGAGATGAAGATGATGCTGTGGTTGATATCGCATGTGGGTATCAACACGGTCTGGCACTCACGTCTTCTGGATCTGTCTTTTCATGGGGCAAAGGTGAACGAGGGCAATTGGGCTACGGCTCAGCCAATGTGAACGCTCCGCAAGAGCTTCTTGCGTTGAAAAACATTCCCATGGCTTCTGTGCATGCTGGCTTTAACCATTCTTGTGCCATCACGACGGATGGGGAGCTATACGTGTGGGGCAAATTGTTGAATCCAGAAGGCGAGAGTGAGAAGGATTCGGACCAGCTCGTCCCGCGACTCGTGCGGACGAGTGATGCGGTTCGGCTGCTTGAATGTAGCCACTTTCATACGACATTTATCACTGGTAACGACCTTGGGTGATGTATCTTTCGTGACGTACTAAGGGAAACGTAGAGGATAGCCAATTGTGGATGCTAGGAAGGACACCGTCGGGGCATAAGGCAACGACGGAAGAAATTTCGCAAGTGCGTGCGACTGCTCACAAGTTTCCTCTCGCTATCACAGATAATGAGACGATGGAGGTAGCGGATGTGACATCGATTGGGAAAGGCGTTGACAAAATGTCCTTTGTGACTCGTATGTGTGTACTTGAAAAAGATGTTGGAGGTAGGAACTGATGATTTGATCCTAGGACAAGGCCAGGCGTTCGAGTGGACGATGACCTTTGGGGTGCAACCAATGGACGCACTCAAGGGAAGGACTGTGTCTGAGGTCGAGAGTGGGTACGACTACCACTTGATTAAAGCAGCGAGAGAGTAGCGTGCGTAACCGCGTAGAGCAGAAAGTGGCAAGGGATTTTTCTGTCGTCGACATGTGCAGAGTTACGCTGGACGGGAGGTGTACGACAGACTCATACCACTGCCTCTGTGATTTCTCTAGTTGTCAACGAAGAAACGTGTATCGACCATCGAGAAGAATAGAACCTTTGCACTGCAACCAACCGCCCACTAGTGACTTCCATCTTATTCACATCAATCGCTCCTATAGATTGCTAGACATGACGAGTACGGAAAGATATTTTGACTCGAGAAACGAACTCAAATCCGACGCATCTACCTTGGTAGGTTATTAATGAACCATGTGCTAATATCCATTCCCTTGCTATGCACGTGACGTCAAATAATACTCACGCTCTCGTTTCTCTATGTCCATACTTTTCGACAGTCAAATGGCGCGAACGCATCCTTGAAGGCACCTGATTTGACGCGTGACATACAAAACCCTAGTCAAAAGACCAGATGGTGCTGCGTAAGCGTGGTGTCCGATTGTTAGCCAGCATCGATCGATAGTGCCCGATGCCGTCGGAGCGTACGAACAGTCTTCAATTTGCTACGGCATCTATACTTGTGGCAAATCAATGCTCCGACGTTTACTAGGTACAGGTCTCTTGCTGCTATGGGCTACGACTGTCTATGCGCAGGACAATAAGCCAAGCATCGGGACAGCCTTCTCGAAACTACCGTCCTCGCCATCCACGTTCATCCTACCTAGCAATGCTGAGGGAGAGGATACACCGGCAGTGGAAGCAAATGGAGACGATGCACCACCAGCAGAGTCTGCTGCCGACACAGAGGCACCAGCTCCTACGACACCTCCAGAGGGTCAGGATGCTGCTGCGACGCCGTCCATGTCGACTGCTTCGTCAGGTATAGACGACGCAGCACCTACGCCCGACCCAGGTGTGCCAGCGGCAACTGATCCCACGACTTCTAGTTCTACTGATGCATCTACACCGTCTATGTCCACCTCGAGTTCGTCTACAGATGCGACTAGTCCGGAAGACAATAATGATAATACGAAGGACGAGGATGCTTCGAGCCACAACATCGACCCGGTGGACTTTAAACCGATTGCGGATAAACTGAACATTAAGACAGAAGGCGAGACATCGGCGCCGAGTCAATCGACGAAACCGCCCATGACGATTAATCCAGCGGACGACGTACCGGAAGACAAGGACTCAACATCATCTAGTTCTAGTAGTAAAAGCACAGAAGTGGATTCTCTCACGAGTACCACGACATCTAAGAATTCGTTTAGTATGGGCACAGGTTCCATCTTGTCTCTCGTAGGCGTCGTAGCTGGTATCGCTGTCATTGCCACGTTATTCGTGTTAAACGGTCGAAGGAAGCGGAATCAGGAGGACGATCCGGACGTGAGAGGATTTGCCGTCAAAGGTACAGGAAGGGAAATGTCGACGTTTGTCGAGACGAGTGGAAATGAAGGAGAGAACCCACATGCGATATCGACCGGTCAAGAGTCGATCCAGCGATATGACTCGACGATCCTGTACAATGATCCAGGTATGGCACCAACGCCTACGACGAGTGCCAAAGGTAGCACGGAAGTCGTGGCGCATGGAGGTGAATATGCGCATGCGAATATGAAGCAGATGCATTACCTCAGTAACGACTCGATCGACTCGTCTGAACAGTTCTCTGTGAGCGGATCGAGCCACGGCTGGAGCTCAGTGATGCCGTCCGAGTACAATGGGAATGCCATGCGCGGTACTCGAGACACGACCTTGAGTGCGTTTACTTCGTCGCAAGTGTCGACTCGTCAGCCTCGTCAGACGTTGGATCGATCGATGCAGGAAGTGGATATTGATGAAGAGCGTGAGAGCGGTACGAGTGTGTTTACCGTGAATGAAGCGCCGGATTCATCTGCGGGATTGCAACATCACCCGAGGTACTATGTAAGTGAAGCCGAGACGGAGGAGAAGGAAGAGGAGGACCGTGAATTACTATCTATCATATCGTCATCGACTGTGTCGGAGTCCAAGCCCGAGTTCTCGAATACCATGGGCCGTACGACTGGTGCCGGGTCCTCGTTCAATGCGTCGATGGCGTCTGTAGGCGAAAATCGATCGACTGCAGGTAGTTTTGGTCAGAGTTTGGATACAGACCACCGTCCGACGTTTGACGTGTGACGCGTAGAACAGACGTAAGAAAGAGATGAACATGCACAATTTTGAATGACGATGTAGCCTCGTACATCGTACCTGATTCGACTACTTCTTCTATAATTAGGTGGTGAAGGAAGAAAGATCGAACGGTCTTTCGGACTAACCGACGCGAGCTTTTAGCTTCTAGGTAGTAGAGTCTGTCGAGGTGGAGGCGAGGCGTCTTCCACCATTCTTTTTTTCCGTTAGAGGACAATCGACACCGAGACGATGTTTGGACGGAAGACGATGCCAGAAACCAAGGTACGTACACGCCATTTCCCTCTCCCTCGTGTCTCATCTGAGACTCTATCTATCATAGGAGCCACCGAAAGAAGTACTCTCCTTACCAGACGTTGTCACAGGTGCATCGGAGCAGCGGATGAAGTATTCGCTCGACGACTTTGAGCTCCTCGCGACACTCGGTGAGCCTGTACACCACAACGTTTCAAGATGCATTGCGCTGACGCTTTGTATGACGTAGGCACTGGCACGTTCGGTCGTGTACGGCTCGTACGGTCTCGCGCGACCGGCGCTTTTCATGCGCTCAAGATCCTCAAGAAGAGCGAGATACTGCGATTGCAGCAGTTGCATCATATCAAATGCGAAGTAGAGATTTTAAGCAAGATACAGCATCCGTTCATCGTCGACTTCTTAGGCCAGTTCCAAGACGAAAAGAAGCTTTACTTGGTGTTGGATTACGTCCAAGGCGGGGAGTTGTTCTCATATTTGAGACGCCAAGGGAGGTTTCCAGACGCCGTCGCGAGTTACTACATCACACAGCTCATTCTTGCCATCTCGTACCTCCATAGCCAACACATCATCTATCGGGATCTCAAGCCAGAGAATCTGCTCATCACAGCCGACGGGTCGATTAAAATCACGGACTTTGGGTTCGCGAAAATCGTCGAAGACCGGACATGGACACTTTGTGGGACGCCCGAGTACCTCGCACCGGAGATTATTCAAAGTCGTGGGCATGGCAAAAGTGTCGATTGGTGGGCACTTGGCATCCTCTTGTTCGAGATGCTCGCTGGGTACCCTCCTTTTTACGACGAGAACCCGTTCGGTATCTATCAAAAGATTTTAAATGGCAAAGTGGACTATCCAAAGCATTTCGATAGCCACGCAAAGGATTTGATTAAAAAGCTTCTCGCGTCCGATCGAACCAAGCGACTCGGGTGTCTTCGTGGCGGCGCAGAGGATGTGAAGAAACATAAATACTTTAAGAAAGTGGATTGGGACGCCGTCTTGCATCGGATGGTGCCAGCGCCATTCATTCCTCCTGTCTCTGGACCCGGCGATCATCATAATTTTGATGAGTACCCGGATTCACCACTAGATAACACACCTGCGCTCTTTGGAGAAGACAAAGCAGCGTTTGACGTGTTTGATGACTTTTAGCAATGCAATATAGTCTTCACATTGTCGGACAGGATCTTTACGTGCGTTC
This sequence comes from Salisapilia sapeloensis, assembly GCA_023334545.1. Classification (NCBI taxonomy): domain Eukaryota; phylum Oomycota; class Peronosporomycetes; order Peronosporales; family Salisapiliaceae; genus Salisapilia; species Salisapilia sapeloensis. The sequence continues at coordinate 48,651 of JAADVB010000111.1, read as the reverse complement.
ATAGTCGTTTCATCCGAGAAAATTGAGCTTGACGAAAGGATCTACTTGCTCGGGGTTGATGCAAGGAAATATTTATAGCTTCCTTGCACCTCCGTCGTTACATTTCTTCACCCGTAAAGACGAAAATACAAGCTACTTGTACGACCATGCAACGCACCAAGTTGAAGGTCTTTGCCGCTGCCGATGACCATGAACCTCCAGCTTCGGCTCCAGCTACTGGAAAGGTAGATGGAATGGCTTTGTCTAAAGGTAGGAAAGTATGGAAGGTGATCGTTAAGGTAGTGTATGATCAGTATCGACGAGTCGATCCTACCACTCGATCCGTCTTGAGTGGAGGTGCAGTATTGCTCTCAGTCATCTACATTGCAATAAGCGTTCCGTTGCGACTAGGATTTTTCTACGACCCGCATCATGCCACGAATTCAGACTGGTCACCAGAGCTCACAGTTTTCACGACACTTGATGTACTAGCAGACATTGTAGGACTCATTGATTTTGCCGTCTTCGTCTTTGAACCACATCAACGACTAGCAATATATCGTAAAATATCAGTGCAATCGAAGTGGAATGTAGTAAAGCGTCACTCTGGCTCGTCATCGCCAACCTCGCGAAGCTCATCTATTTCTCGGCGACACCGGTCAAACGCCACTAAGTGGACGGTGCAGAATTTGAAAGCCTCTGTTGCATCAGAAACGCTACCTGAGGCTCAAAGCTCTGCATTTACGTCGCTGCAAGAAACGAAAAGGAGATCTGGTCAACGTCAATTTCGCATCGGTCTGGATGTCATTGCCATGTTACCTCTTGAACTATTTGCTTTACTCACGCCGACTTACAAGACGGTTCACATTCTACGATTAAACAAGCTCCTTCGTATCGGGCGCCTACGAAGCTGTCTTCGGCAACTTTCAAAAACACTAGCACACCGACACTTGGTCCACACCATCTCAAGGACTGGTAACGCGACGTTAGTTCTTGCCATCGCGAGTGCCCTCATACTTTGCCACTGGTGTGCGTGTGGATACATGCTGATAGCACATGAATCGTGCGGTGTCGACATTTCCTTGTGTGGTGAAGATTACGAATCTAGTTGGGCGATTCGAGATCGCCTTCAGGATGCTACCGTCCTTCGGAAGTATGCTCGAGCCATGTACTGGGCCGCACGAACGATTGTATCGTTAGGATATGACGACGTTACACCAATATCAAATGCCGAAACATTGTTCGCTATCTTTGCCCAATTTGTCGGGTCTATGGTAAGTAGTATCATCATAGCAACATTTCTGTTCATCTTTCGCCACCGAAATGCTGCGTACGTAGACTTTACAGCGCATGTCGACAACGCACGTGCATACATGAAGTCCCAGAACCTACCACGTGCACTCCGACGTAAAGTTACCGCTTACTTTAGCTATACCTGGGTTACACACCAAGGTTTGGACAGTGAGGCTTCATTGCATAAACTCCCGAGGCACTTTCAGTCGCATATTTTGTATTACCTCAAGGCAACTCCTTTGCAGCAAATTCCATTTCTAGCAAAAGAGAGTGTCGAGTTCATTAATTTACTCGTGCTCGAGCTGATAAATCACGTATACACGCCAAACGACGTGATTGCAGAGCCGAATATTAATATTCGAGCGTGTTTTATTACACGTGGCTCTGTTCAAGTGATCTCCGACAGCCTTGGGGCGAAAGAATGCACGAAAGGAGACTACTTTTCTGCTGGAGCCCTCCTTGGTACCGAGTACTCGAATGAGTATGCCATTGCTAAATCCTTTTGTGAACTCTACGCACTGCATCAAAATAAATTTAATAATGTGCTAAAGTCTTTCTATCGTGGGCATGAAGCGGAAGTCCTAGAAGAAATGAAAACGGTGTTTGAAAAGCACGAAGCACAACAGCGGAAGATGAAAAAATTACTAGGTACATCGGATAAAAACAGGAGAGGGAGTTCATTTCGTGCTGCGATTTTCCACCTAGGAAAGAAAGAGGGGAATAATCGACAATCGTCCGCTACACCTTGGTTTCACCCCACGTCCACTTTTCGCGAACGGTGGGAGCTATTACGATTCGTGCTAATCATCTATGTCGCCTTCGAAGTACCTTACAATATCATTTTCGTTTCAAGCTTTAACACCGAGTCGCCCTTTATTAGTGCTCGTGTTCATGGAGCAGGGTACGCATTAACAACCTGTGCTGAAATCTTCTTTTTGCTCGACTTATTCCTTCGATCTCGCGTTTTCAGCTACCTAGAGGAACGTGTGATGATTATTGTCGAAGATCCAGCAATGATCTTTGCAGCGTACAAAGCGCAAGGTTTCTATTTGGACCTGCTTGCCTCGTTACCAGTAATTTGGATCATCGATACGGTCAACGTCCCTTGGAAAGAATACTTCTCTATGTTGCGTCTAATTCGATTGATACGATTCCGGCACTTCTTTGATTTGACCGAAAATGTCGCTGAAACATATAGTCTAAGCTCTCGTGTCCAATGGATTGTGTCACTGTTCCTTGGGGTAGCACTTACCATTCACTTTGCAGCATGTCTTTGGTTTGAAGCAGCATGGATTGACGCTCATAACATCGACTATGGCACTCTTCATTCTCTCAATCGTCATGATTGTCTCGAAATGGCAAAGATGTATCACAACTGCTCCTGGGTACTTTTTGACTCCTACGGGCAGCTTGGTCATGTGCTTCCGAATATAGATCCAGCATCACCATATACGGCGAGCTTTGCCTTCTTACGCTCAATCTACTGGGCTGTCGTTGCACTCACAAGTGTAGGATATGGAGATATACTTGCGTATTCAACATCGGAAACGATATTTGCGGCAATATGGATATTTGTTGGAGGTGTCATTAATTTTGGTGTCGTCGGTGCGATGTCAACGACAATTTCCAATCTCACATCCGGCCAGCGAGAGCATGTGGAGCGAATAAACACACTCAATGGTAGCATGGCGCATTGGGGTATTTCGCAAAAGCTACAAGCAGACATTCGTCGATTCTACTATAGCAAATACATGCAGCGCGCGGAGTTATATGAGTCTCAATTACTGTCTCATCTTCCAGAACAGCTTTGCTATCAAATTTCTACACAATCGCATTCAAAAGCTGCTAGACAAGTTCCACTCTTTGACTCTGCTAGTGTAGAGTTTCTGAATGAGGTGACAGGTAAATTCCGCAATCGGTTGTATCAAGTCGGGGAAACGATGTACTTGAAAGGAAGTCTCTGTCACGAATTTTTCATTATCAAGAGGGGAAAAGTGGATGCTTTCTCCCAACCACGAAGAGCGCCAGTGCGTGCATTTCATGATGGTGATTGTTTCGGTGTAAGTGAGTTCTTACTGCTCTTGCCGAGTCCTGTGACGTTAATTGCCATGTCACCTATCAGTGCTTCGGTTATGACGAGAGATTTATTTGAAAACATTCGACGGAAGTACGCAGATGACGTACGAGACATGAAAGAGATTGCAGGCGAGGAATGGCATGACGATATGATGACTTTGAAAAATATTGAAAAGAATCTGGAGAAAGCGAAGCTAAAGCCGCATGCACTCGCCACTTCGACTTTGTTCTTTCAACGCGAGCAAGGCTCACATACCATCGGTACCATACATGCTCCGAGCTTAAGGGATCTGCGGGACATGAAGCGAGCTTTCCAAAGCTTCTGGACAATGGCTTTGACTCTGTTTAACATTTACAACGCTTGGGCCATCATCTTCTGCATCTCTTTCGCGTCTATTATAACAGTTAATGGTTTGGGTGAGGAGTTACTGCTGTTGCTCTCATTGTCGATTGCATCTGACGTTGCATTTACGACAGATATTTATTTAAAATTGTTTTACTTTGGCTGCGGTGAGGAAGTCGGTATGGACAACCTTATTACTAGAGAGGAAATGAACCGGTGCTATTTCAAAAGCAAAGAATTCAAGCTAGACCTCCTTGGGATAGTTCCAATTAATTGGATATTTTACAATAACGTGCGAGCAGCAGAGATCTGTCGTCTAACACGACTTGTTCGTTGTAGGGTTCTTTGGACGCAGCTAGATGAAGTCATTGTTCAAATTCAGCAACGGTTTCCATCACGTAGTGTAGCACCATATCTGAGTCCGGTTAAACTCCTCATATTTTTTCTTCTCGGAGCTCATTTTACCGGTTGTGTCTTCTACTGGATTTCAGAGCAAGAGTGCTCGAATCGAAGCAATTGCTGGATGAACCAAGATACGTTCATACTAGAAAACAAATTTTCTGTTCTATGGCTGTACATGAGATCCATTTACTGGGCTATGACAACACTGACACTTGTGGGTTCAAAGGATATTGTACCGAGGGATACGCTCGGTACATTATGGGCGACACTCACGTGCATTTGTTGTACGTTTTTCATGGGTTACATCATCGGTGAGTTCTCGGATTTGGTTATTAATTTAAACCGAGAGGAAAAAGAATATAAGGATCGGATTGTCAATTTCGAGCATTTTGCAAAGGAGAACGGGTTGTCCACGACAATTCGAGGCCGTGTGGGAGCCTATTTAAAGATGGACTTTGCACATTCGCATGGACATCAGATGGAAGACATTTTAAAAGAATTGAATACGAATCTGCGATTACAATTTGCAAAAGAAATCTACGGCACCTCGTTGATGAAGATGCCGATCGCTCAGTATCTGTCATACTCCCAGATTGATAACTTGGCTTTGAAGCTCCGGTCTGAGCTGTTTGTAGCTGGGGACAGTATTTTGACAGAGGAGGCTCAAGGTCGCCAACTATGTATCCTTCGGAAGGGTGCTGCCGCCGTATTCTGGAGTGAATCGACCACAAATGTTGCTGTGCTACTTGAGGGCTGTGTATTTGGAGAAGTGGCTTTCTTTCTTCCGTCTCATCGTCGTCTAGCGACAGTGAAGGCAATTCAACCTTGTGAGGTGCTTCATGTTTCCAAACAGGATTGGAACGAACTGTGGACTGTGTCCACAGGCGATTTTGGTGAAGTGCAGAAGCATCGGGATGCATTGCATTCGATCTATCAGTGGTTACGTAATCGACTGCATCGGTACCGTGAACGCTGTATAGCTGTTGCTTGTAAAGCGATGCGACACTTGGCAACACAAAACATGCTTGTCCCCGTTATTGGAGAACCCACGGCAGATTCCAAAACTGTAAATACGGCACGCCCTAAAAAGGAACAACCTCAACGCCTCGGTACTAAGAAATTTGCGTCCGCCATGTCCGTTATTCGAGGAGGGTCAAAAGGCACTTTTGCTAGCAGGAATAAATCATCCTCTTTGTTTGCTACGCCAGAAGCGGTAATGCTGAAATGTAAAGCCAAGTACATGCTTCAAAAGCTCGACGTCTTCCAGAATCAATATGACCAGGCTGTGAATAAAGCTTTAAGCGAGACAGCATTATGGATGCAGCTTAGAAGCTTTGGTAGACAAGATGTAGGTAATGTGCTAAAGCAGCGGTCATCACGAAGTACTACTCGCAACGGTGCAGCTAAACTAGCACCGTCGATGCGTCAAACGGCGTGCGAAGAAGAAGATTCGAATGCCGATCTATATCGTGAAATGATGTCACAAGTAAATCCTGTCAGTCGCTACATCCGCATCCATATGACCAGTCAAAACCTAGAGCTGCTGCAAAAGGAATGCTGGCGACGAGCCACGTACTTGGCCGCCGTCGAGTTTGCGGTAGACAAAAAACTCAAGGAAATCACGGACTCTATGGAAGCGCACAACCAGCAAATAGCTAAAGTATTAGCGCAAAAAGCGCCTCTCAGAAATGGACGAAGGATGTCTGGTCTTTGCCAAGACAGTATACAGCAACTGCAAGCATCCCCCGTTGCACATCAGCGCATAATAAGCATTGATGACAGTCAAGCGTTAAATAGGATGAGTTCGATAGCATTGGTAACCAACGACTTACCTCCAAAAGATACGCTGCCAACGCCTCGCAACATGTTCAGTGAGGCAACTAGTGTCACTAACGTACTTGACAGTCGTAAAACAAACCAGGATGGAGCAAATGGTACAAATGAGCTTAATTCAGGCAGCTTAGAGCCCTTTGTTCAACGGAGAAGATCTAGTCTCGCGAGTCTTGCCTGCCAAATTACTCGGAGCCGTCGCCAAAGACTACACCGCAGCAAATCACTTCCTCTATTCGATGAAAAATTCTTTTCGTTAGTCAAGTTTGATGAAGAAAAACATAAGCGGCTTGCGAATAAGGTCACGGGTGGTCTTGAGGCTGCCAGGCATGAAACAGTGGGTATTAACTTTGAGGTTCTACAGCAATGTCAACGACCTCAATTTTCAAAGTTACTAAATTTGTATCATATATATCGAAATTGGAGACAGAAGGTTGGCGTATCAATGTCTTCTAAGACCTCTGGTCACAGTACGAGCCGCAGTCAAAGCCGAGATTCGAAGAGAAATTTAGCTGTCCAACAAAATCTTCCTGATTCAAAAGTTCTGCCAGTCGGTGACTCGAAACCCTTGAGCAAATCTGGGAGCGCACGAGCAATGATAAAAGCGCAAGCAAGCAAATTACATCTCCTGGCAAAGAGGAAGAAAAGTGATCGTCTCCTACTTGGATTTCAGCGAATGATCCTGAACATGAGTAAAATGTGGGAAGCTTTTATGCTGATTATTAGTTGTTACTGGGTTACTGGATATCCATTCAGAGTATGTTTCGACAATGACCTACAAGTAAGGGGTAGTGATGCACTTTCTCCTTGGATTTGGTGTGAATACATGATGGATTTGGCATGCTTTGTCGATGTTGGGTACAAGCTGCATCTTCACAGCAACGAGCGCCATGTGCAGATAAACACCACACCGCTGCTTCATAGGTCGAGCAAGTATCGAAGATTTATAGCAAGAGTATCCTCGGTTATCTATCCTTCGTTCTGGTACGACCTTGCGGCGTTGTTTCCATTTGACTTGGCTATATTGGCTATATATGTGCCCAGTGCGTACGAACGAAGGTACTTGAGCTTCTTGCGTCTGAACAAGCTGCTTTACGTTGCACGAATCGATTCTCTTTCAGAGTCTTTATTTCAGTTCTTCGTGTACGACGTCAAGTTACCTATCACAGAAGCTACGCTGCGATTCATTCGATCTGTCATCAAGTACAATGTCATGATCCATTTGATTGCATGTATCTGGTATGCTGCCAGTGACAGTGCTTTTAAGTATTACGACAAATCGTGGCTATCGTCGTCTGGCTTGCTCATTCTTCCACCAGGGTTCTTTACTATCAATCTTGATGTAGCCGGGCTTCGTGCTGTATCGCTTAGTCGAAAGTATCTTCGTTCGTTGCTAGTATCGTATGAGTCGGTCTCGATGGTCTACTATGGCGATATCACGTCTTTAAATGTCGTTGAGACCGCAGTCGAAATGGGTTTCATCCTCGTCGGCATATATGTATACGGGTCTCTTATCGGTGCACAAAGCGAATGGTTGGACATTTTCATGCGTCAGCGTGCTAGCTTTGAGGAGCGTATTGCAGCGATACAGCACTACCTTGTCCAGCACAACGTGCCGGACAAAATGCAGCAGCATATAAAGAACTATTACGCTCGAATATGGAATAGGCAACAAGGAGACGAGAAGCTAAGTGCGACTGAGTTCATTTCACCAGTTCTTCGTGAGGATGTAGTATACACAATGCGCCGTACGTTGGCGTGGAGAGTGACTCTCTTTCGATCACTTGAATATTACTTCCTACGGTCACTACTACTAAAGTTGCATTACGTTGTCTGCAGTGATGGTGAAGAGATCGTAGCCCAAGGTGATGTCATGCGAGTCATGTACTTCATCTCTAGTGGTCGTGTCATCGTTCGGCATGAAAAATCCGAGCAAGTGAAGGAATCTGGAGCACATTTCGGTGAATTACCACTGCTTTATGGTATCCCATGGCAGGAAACTTGTACAGCTCTTTCAGTTTGCGACCTCTTCCGTCTGGACCATGAGGACTACGAGCAATTGCTCCAAAGCTATCCAAACCATCGTCGTATGAACAAAGTAGATTGGATCATGCCAGTAGCTCCATCCAGCCCTTTCGTTCCAACGATGAGGCATGCCGTTGACATTCTGATGCCTCATATAAAAGCAGGTCTTAGTCGTAGGGTAGATTCCCTTCAAAATTCACCTAGTAGCCGACGATCTAGTATAGACATTGCAACGATGGTGGAGGACCAGATACCGCATACCTACATCTATCACTCTGCGATGTTCCTCCTCTCTGAACTGAACAGCCTTAGTGTGCTCGAAGCTAAGGAGATCATAAGCAGTGCCAAGGCTTGTGCTGCACGATACTTGCTGAAAGATACTGATCTATCAATTCCAGAGGATGGCACGATAGAACCGGGGAACACTATCATCCAAACTTTCTGCTTGCTACTGGATCCCTCTAATTTCTCGAAAAGACTCAGCGGTAGAAGTCCACGGTCTATACCTCGTATCACATCAAGTGGACGTAGCTATGGACGCATGCATGGGTAGACAGATATATCAAAGTGAATGAACAATCTATTTGCTTGTTACTAAATCGCTCTACGCCAGCATCTTTTCATCCTTTTTATCCTTTTCATCGTCAGGAACCTTCTTGTCGATGGTTTCAACCGCAACTTTAGCTGCTGCAGCCGCTTTTTCGGTCGCATCCGGCACCATCGTCGTTCTGGATCGACGCAAGTTCTTCTTCATACGATCAAACATGCGTTGGTCAGCACGAGAGACGGATGGGAAGACCGTCTCAAACGCTTGTACAAAGTGCCTGTGATGGATGAACAATGCCTCAGTCGCCGTCGTCGACAGGTCTGCTTCACGAAGTGCAGCGATACCAGCTTCACGCACCAAAGCACTGAGGTCAGCGCCACTAAAGCCTTCACCTTTCGGGTCTTGAGCAATCGATTCTAATTGAACGTCATCTGCCATTCGACACTTCTTCGTCTGCGCCTTCAAGATCTGCAGGCGATCGGCTGCACCAGGTAGCGGCACGTACAGCAACTTGTCTAGTCGGCCAGGACGCAACATGGCTGGGTCAATCATATCCGGACGGTTCGTAGCCGCAATTACAAAGACATTCTTCCGTCCGTCCAGTCCGTCCATCTCGGTCAATAGCTGATTAACTACGCGTTCACTGACTCCATTACCAGAATCACCACCATCTGATCGACGAGGACAGAGCGCATCGAGTTCATCGAAAAAGACAACACAAGGAGAAGACGCTCGAGCACGAAGGAATACTTGTCGAACAGCACGCTCCGACTCACCGACGTACTTGTCAAGTAGCTCAGGCCCTTTGATGCTGATGAAGTTGGCGCCACTTTCGTTCGCAATTGCCTTAGCAAGTAGCGTCTTACCACATCCAGGCGGTCCATAGAGCAGCACACCTGCTGGCATGTCGAGTCCCAAGGCATCGAAGCGTTCGGGGTGTTGGATCGGCTCGAGGATCGACAAGACGAGCTCATCACGCACACTCGAGAGTGCACCAATGTCGTTCCACGAGACATCTGGGATGGTCGCAAAGCCTTCACGCTTCGAACTCGGCTGGACTTTAGGTACAGCCGCAAGGAAGTCTGCCATGGAGATGCTTAGTGGTGCTAATTCTTCCGGTGTGAATGGCGTTATCTGTGATCGAATGCCATCGGCAGTAGAGCTATCATCCGCATTGTCCGCAGCTGCCATGCTTTCATCTTTCTCACTTTTGTTCTTGTCCGAAAGGATGGTGGAGAAGATGCGATTCACAGCTAGTACAGCCGCCTCTTTGGTTAATGATGCGAGGTCTGCACCAACGAAACCAGGCGTCTTCTTGGCGATCATTTTGTAGTCAAAGTCTCCTTCTAACGTCATCTTGGCAGCGAGGACGCGGAGGATGTGTTCTCGAGCGACATCGTCTGGAATACCCAGACCAATCTCTCGATCAAAACGACCTGCACGACGTAAGGCAGAGTCAAGTGCATCTGGACGGTTTGTAGCCCCAATGACAACCACTGGTTTGCCTCCTGTTCGCTCGAGACTGAGTGAATCTGTGGAAGTGAGTAGTTGCGCGACGATACGCTTTTCCATGCCACGTTGAGACGTCTCTCGCTTCGGTGCAATCGCATCGATTTCATCGATGAAAATGATGGATGGGGCGTTTGAAACTGCTTCATCAAATAGCTCTCGAACCTTTTGTTCGGACTCACCAGACATGCCAGAAACAATCTCAGGAGCAGATACACGGAAGAAGCAGGCTCCTGATTCTCCTGCAATAGCATGAGCAAGCATCGACTTGCCTGTACCAGGCGGGCCATGCAATAGGATGCCACGAGGAGGCTCGACACCGAGGTGAGAGTAGACTTCGGGATGCGTGAGAGGATACTCGATGAGTTCTTTTACTTCTTGTAGGATAGTATGGATGCCTCCAAAATCAGTGTATCGAGCTGTCGGACGAGAGACGACAAAGCCTGGCTCTTCATCGTCTTTGGACTTGGCATCGCGCTTCTTCTTTTGCGAATCATCGTCGGACCGTTGGCGAACACGAGCTTTCTTTTTACTCGGTGTATCGCTTGATTCAGCATTCTTTTCCGTCGTGGAAGCGTAGTTGGCTCGAATGGAAGAGTTGAGCGAGTTGGAGGCACCTGATAAAGCTGTTTGGGCTTCGAACTCGGCGGCCATACGCTCATCTTCCTCCGATGATTCACTTCGAGTTCGTTTTGTGGCACTAGAATGTGCCGTTAAAGGCTGAAAATGATGCTAGGAGGATTGCAATGTACCTGTTGCCATTGGCTTTGCCTTGCTTCTTTAAAACTTTGCGTACCATGGTCTTGAGAGGGCCCTGGACCACGTATTAATCACTGCATTTGATAGCTATTCTCTAGCGTGTATACCTGTGGTTTTCGCTGATACTCGGCATACGTGTCCTTGAGGTACTTGGTCATAAATTCCTCCGTCGGAACTGTATCATTCTCCTTCAAGTACTTGCGCACATGGAACGCGACCTTGGTCTCCATGTTCGTTCCAATCTGATAATTCCCACGTTTGACCACCAATCCTGTAGCCATTTTTAATTGGTTAAAATCCATATAAACATCTTTTATTGGTAGAAAATAGACGCTAGTCAGAGTACTCTCGTTTTGATCTACTTGGCCTTAGTCAAGGCGAGATACCCATTCTACTTCATTTCTTGTGGTTCATGTGTTTATTACACAGAAAGAATTCTCTTTAGCAAATGTCTAAATCCTATAACTTTACAGCTTCTAGTGACAAAACGCTGCTTGGACACTTACATACACTCTGCTCATGGCGTCGATGAAGGTCACTTCCACATCTCCATCTTCAAGCACAGCAATCAACTTCTACCGCACAAGATCATTCTCGTCATCCACTCCAACCACAACATGCCTCCATTCCATATATATTTTCCAGCAACACAACAAGTCATCCTTCCACCTCCAATCCTCTCTCTCACTTTACCATTTCCCTCTTAACCAGCTCTCTGTTTCTAACTGCGAGCTAACATCAATTCGTTAACAACCGACCCTGTCCTCGCCACCCGAATATCGGAGGAAGAGATCCAAGTACGAGTATGGCGGACGAGAGCAATACGCAGCGTGTACAGACGCGTTTGACGGAAGCGAGTGGACCTAAGGTGTCTACCGCGGACGCTCACAAGATTGGTGGTGAATTTACACCGACGCAAGACCCTCCTTTTATCTCGAAGCGAGAGCAAGTGTACGACCGATTGATCGCTCCTCAGCGTGAACAAGTAGCGAAGCTTGCTGCCGAGAACAAGCATATCAAGGTCGAATTGCCGGATGGAGCCGTGAAAGACGGTATTGCGTGGCAGACGACGCCACTGGACATTGCGCTGTCCATTTCCCAAGGTCTCGCCGACGCTGTCGTCGTCGCTCGCGTTCGATACCAGGGCCAGCCAGAAGATCCGTTCCGTGTCGATGCATCGGACATTGACGGTAACGAGACGCAGGATGCTGATACCGACTCTTGCTGTGCCGGTGGCGCCAAGACGGAGCTCTGGGACGTCTTCCGTCCGTTGATCGGCGACTGTCGTCTCGAGTTGCTCAAGTTCGAAGATCGTGAAGGCAAGATGGTCTTCTGGCACTCGAGTGCTCACGTCTTAGGCGAGAGTTTAGAAAAGATGAAAGGTAGCCATTTAACCATCGGTCCGCCGGTGGAAGGAGGCTTTTACTATGATTCGTACATGGGGAAAGAGACGATTGGGGAAGGTGAGCTCCCATCGATTGAAAAGGCTTGTCTAAAGGTCGTCAAGGACAAGCAAAAATTCGAGCGTATCGTCCTCACGAAAGAAGAGGCGCTCGAACTCTTTGCTGATAATCCTTTCAAGGTCCAATTGATCAGTACGAAGATTCCGGATGGAGGGAAGACGACCGCCTATCGCTGTGGTCCTCTCATTGATCTCTGTCGTGGTCCACACGTGCCGCATACGGGTAAGCTGAAAGCTTTCTCCGTCACGCGTACGTCGAGTACGTATTGGCTCGGCAAGACTACGAACGACAGTCTCCAGCGCGTGTACGGCATTTCATTCCCGAACAAGCAGCAGATGAAGGAGTGGAAGCACTTTCAAGAAGAGGCTGCGAAGCGCGATCACCGTCGATTGGGTCAATCGGAAGAGCTCTTTTTCTTCCATCCGTGGAGTCCTGGCAGTGGCTTCTGGCTTCCTCATGGCTCAGCCATCTACTTTAAGCTGTTGAAGTTCATTCGTGAACAATATCGTGCACGAGGGTATCAAGAAGTGATCACGCCGAATGTGTTCAACATGGATCTATGGCAAACATCGGGTCATGCGCAGCATTACAAGGATAACATGTTTACGTTCAAAGTGGAAGGACAGGAGTTTGCACTCAAGCCGATGAACTGTCCTTCCCATTGCCTCATGTTCGACCATCGTCTCCGATCGTATCGAGAGCTTCCTGTCCGATACGCTGATTGTGGTGTCCTCCATCGGAATGAACTCAGTGGTGCCTTAACTGGTCTCACGCGTGTCCGTCGTTTCCAGCAAGATGATGCGCACATCTTCTGTCGTGACGATCAGATCCAGAAAGAAGTGCTCGACTTTTTGAACTTTATGAAGTACGTGTACGATGTCTTTGGCATTCAAGTTGATTTAGAGCTATCGACACGTCCGGAGAAAGCCATGGGTGATTTGGAACAATGGGAATTTGCGGAGAAACAACTCGCGAATGCCTTGGATGAGTTTGTCGGGAAAGGCAAGTGGCGTGAGAACCCTGGAGACGGTGCGTTCTACGGGCCAAAGATCGATATCATGATCACGGACGCTCTCAAGCGTCAGCATCAATGCGCGACTGTGCAGCTTGACTTCCAGCTCCCGATTCGTTTCAACCTCAAGTACCGATCGGATAACGAAGATGCAGAGGCGTTCAAACGCCCGGTGATCATCCATCGTGCGATCTATGGTTCGTTAGAACGTTTCATTGCTGTGCTAGTAGAGCATTACGCTGGTAAGTTCCCCTTCTGGTTGTCTCCGCGTCAAGCGTTGATCGTGACGGTGGGTGCGAACTTTGTCGATTACGGGTATGAAGTCAAGGATGAGCTCTTCCGTGCTGGTTTCGACGTCGATATCGACGATTCAGGCAAGACATTGAATAAAAAGATTCGCGAGGGGCAGATGGCGCATTATAACTACATTCTCGTCGTCGGTGCCAAGGAAAAGGAAGAGCGTGCAGTGAACATTCGTACGCGAGATAACAAGGTGCATGGAACAAAGTCGTTGGAAGAAGCGATTAGCATGTTCAAGCGGTTGGAGGAGACCAAGGCTAGTGAAGAGTAATTCATCTTACAAAGTCTTGACGTCCGATCCGGACAAGGTGCCGTGTTACTAGTGCAAGCAACAGAGCAGCTTTTAGTAGTCGCCGAATAGCTTTCTTTCCTTTTAAAGCGTTGAAATGGCAGCACGTGCACGTAGTTTACGCGTTTCATTACGTAGTTGGACATTGTCATTCTTAAGACGTTCAAGCTCCGCGTGTGTACTCGACAATTCTTGTGCCATTTCATCCTGTAGTACCTGCAGTTTCCCAACGGATTCATGCAAATGTTCATTCAACGTCTGGAGCTCCACCATACGTGCACGTAGATCATCTTTACTCATCCCATCAGCGATGATACGAGAGAAAATGTGGAAGATGTCACTTGCATCATTCGTATAGTCATTGTCGACGACATTCACGAGGAAGTACGTGTCGATCATGTCGCTTAGGACTTTATGGGATGCCGATCCTTCTTCGTATGCAGATAGCCATTGAGCCTGCCATAGCTCAAATGCTTCATCCTTCCATGCGTCGAAGCTGTCGGAGTCCACGACTGTCGGCTGGATAATCTCTCGGCCAGGGAAGACACCCCACGTGACGGCTGTGACACTGTGCTTCGGGACGTTCGAGTGCTCGTTGCCGTGTCGATCGAGCGCGTGGAAGGAGAGGCTCGGGTACTCTGGGAACATCTTGAGGAGCTCATCGAGGAGCGACGGAGAGACGAAGAACTCGACGTACGCTTTCTGGAAGACGACACCGTCGTCACCTCCCCACCCGACGGCAGGGTCGTTCGATGGCGTAGCGTTCACACGCGGCTGGCTGTTGATCGTAAGGAAGCCGTGGCTGTTGATCCACTTCAGCTGGTTACGAATGCGACCACTCTCTTGCGCGAGCGTCTGCTCACACCAAGGCAGCTGCTTGATTTTGCCTTCGACAAAGTCGACGAAGACGTCATACACCTCTTGATGCGTCGATGGTGTGCCCCAGAGTTGATGTCGATTCACCTTGCGCTTAAAGTTGAGGTAATAGTCCGACAATTCGCCGTATGCAGGGCTCGATCGATCTCCCCATCGACCATTGGGAAAGTCATCCCACTCGGACGTACGAGCAATGTAACTCGCTTGACGATTCGACCAGAAGATCGGACGTACTTGCTCTCCGTCGCCATGTCCGTTCGTGCGTGCGAGTGTCGAGTTCCAAGGCAAACTGCGTTGATGTGGCGATGGCACGAGGTCAAGTCCATTCAAGACTTGTGTGACAGTAGACGCTAAGTTCATCGTGTAAAAGTGGAGAGACTTGACACCTGCATTCATCATCTTCTGGCAGGTATCAATCGCGAGTTGGATGCCATACTTTTTCACGGCCGCATCGTCGTTTTTAATCTTTTCCAAGTCGTGCGAAATTTGCTTCGGGACACTCGTTTTCGTCCAACTTGTAAATTTACGAAAGGCATTATAGTTTTGGATCGGGAGATAGCCTGGGAGAATCGGCATCGTGATGCCAACGTCACGACAGTCTTGGATCCAACGGAGCATATTATCAACGTCAAAGAAGAATTGAGTGATGAGGAAATCTGCACCGGCGTCTTGCTTTTCTTTAAGGCGTTCCAAATCGAGCTGCTTCGCTTCTTTCGATGGAGGAAGGTCAGGATGGTTCCACGATTCGATGTGGACTTCTGGGTACCCGGCACAGGCGATACAGAAGTAGTCTCCATGTTCCTGTCGAATGAGACGGATGAGGTCAACGGCGTTGGATAGTCCGCCTTCTACCTTTTGCCATCGCTCTGATCCGATAGGAGGATCGCCACGTAGCGCTAAGATGTTGCGAATGCCAGCAGCTCGTGCATTCTTTAGGATGCGTTTAAGGTCTTCCACAGGTAAATGGCACGTAAGGTGGAGTAGGACATCCAGTTGGAATTCCTTTTGGATATGAGCACCGATACGAAGCCATAGAGATTCGTCTTTGAAAGCAGAGCGCCACGTGAGCGTAACGAACGTCGGCTGGAGCGAAAGGCTCATGCCTTCGATACGTGTGAGGAGGTTGTAGATACCATCCTCCGTTTTGGCTGGAAAGTATTCAAATGAGACGGTAGGTTTTTCATCCGAAGAGGCATATTGAGCCTCGATGGAGTCGATGATCTTGCCCATGACAATAGTATCAGAGGTACCTCGATAGCTCTCGTCCGTTGGTTGTCAATTGATGGGGAACACGCCAAGAGGAAGTTTTATGGGACTATAGTTGATGTAGTATAGCGTAGCAGAATAAAAGATGTTATTGATCTTTGTTTCCAAATGGCATACAAATTCCAAGATCGAGGGAAAGTACATACTGCCACGCACGCGAAATGGATTACAATGGACTTAGGCGATGGATTCATCGTCGCGTAGTGGACTATATGACTACACCTGATGGATACAAGTATCATTGGAAGCAACCGATGGGGTTGGATGCTGTATATCAGCACTTTATGCGTAGTAGACGAATGGAGCGGCTACAGGAGCGTCATGTAATAGCATCGAAAGTGCCTGTTATTAGTATTGGGAACGTTACGTTTGGAGGAACAGGCAAAACACCATTCGTCATGTACCTATTGAAGCTTTTGAAAGATGCGTCTAATCAGCAGTCACCCATTCTCCTTACAAGAGTATATAGTTGGTTTATTTTCTACCTCTTTGCATTTGTGTTGATACATTTAAAATCGTAGGGCTATGGAGATGATGAGTGGCGAATGCTACATGATAAGTACCCGTATGCAAACATATCCGTCGGGTCAGATCGCCTTACAACTGGCAGAAAAGCAGTCGAACAGTATCATCATCAAGTGAATTGCATTCTCTTAGATGATGGACTGCAGCAATGGCATATCCACAAGGACTTAGAAGTTATTATGATCGACGCTATGCATCCGTTTGGCAACGGACGGCTCCTCCCATGTGGCAGTCTTCGAGAAGAACCTTCCGTCGCGCTCGAACGCGCTGATATTATTCTCTTACACCATGCCTATCATCCTTCCGATGCATTATCAGAAACGACAGAAATAGCCCAATTCCAATCCTTTCTCGATACAATCCCTGGCTGTAAGGCGATTGTAGCCACGTCTCGTATGAAGCTGGTGGCACTACCTACTGCCCTCGCTCTCCAACGACGGCAGCCGATAGATAAAAGTAGCTACTGTAGTGCTTTGATAGAGCAGATGCAAGGTAAAGCAGCATTAATCTTATGTGGCGTTGGCAACCCAGAGTCGGTCCAGCTTGCTGTAGAAGGCATGGGCTGCTGGTCGACAGTGGAGATGGAGGTCTATCCTGACCATCACGCATTCACAGCAACGGACTTGGCGTCTGTGCGTGATCAAGCGACACAGATTGCCAATCGATTATGTGTTCCTGTTGTCATTTTAACAACAGAAAAAGATTTCTATCGTTCCGGTGAGATCATGACGAATATCTTTGCTTCTGCATTTGATTTTCGTATCCTTCAATCGGAGCTCGAAGTCGGGTATCATCAAGACGCTGTGAGTAAAAAGATTGTATCACTCGTGAAAGCTTAAACGAACCAGTGGAAACTATTTATAGCACCTTGGGTGCTAAAATAAGGTCCGAAGGAAAGACATGAGCTTGTGATCGCTGGATTCAAAACGAGACTATCACTTGCATGGACATGAACACTCGATTGAGTCGTAGTGCTGGCGCCAAAGTCCGGAAGACACCGACCCAGAACACGCGTGACAAGGCCATTGCTCTCCTTTTAAAAGTAACTTAAATGTATAAGTAGTTTCTATATCGTTGATCTCATGTAAGAGTAGGAAGAGAAGAAGAGCGATAAGCGACAGGTTGTGGCAGACGCGTTTGCTGCCAAACTCTGTGCTCAGTATGCGCGGAACGACGCAGAGTTTGCGGAGTCCATTCGGACTATGACGAATCGTCTGATGCTTCATTCCAGTCGTCGCATCCTCAAGAGCGATATGAATGCTTTAGAAGCTGTGGTTAAGAGAACAAGTCTCGAGCGGCAGCGTAGTCGAGTGTCTACACTTCCAACAAACTCAAAGGTATCAGCGAACGAAACATCCGATTCGGATGAACGTCATGTGTCGAAAGGAATGAGTAAAAGCTCCGTTTCTTCGTTGAAAGGTCAGGATGAATGGGTCCTCTTGAATGCATTGACACTCGTCGAGTATGAGAAGGAGAAGGAGAAAGATAAGGCACGTACGGTTGAGAAGAAAAAGATTCAACGAGCTTGGTTGGATGCTCAAAAGGCTGAGAAAGAAGCTGCGATCCAAAGAGCCAAGGAAGAGGGACAGCTCGACTTGGAACGACAGCAACAGAGTTTGGCTGAGTGGAGAGAGCAGGAGAAGAGAAAGAGGCAGGAGCAAATCGCTCAAGTCCATCGTGTGCGTCAAGAACGTGATGAACAGCTCCGTCAGCAGCAAGAGCGTCATCAGCATCAATTGGAGATGCAGCGGTTGAACGATGCAGCCGAAGTCGAGCGTGTGAAGAAGGAGTTACGTCGTCGAGAAGAAGAGATGCTGAAGAAGAAGGAGGCTGAGAGAGAACGTACGAAGAAGCTGCAGTCACTTAATGCGTCCATCCAAGTTGCCAAGGATCGTCAGCGACAGCAAGAGCAGGAAACGGATGTAGAGCTCATGCGTGCATACGCTGAGAAGCTCGATAAGGAAGAACGGGAGCGAGCAGAGGCGATGGAGCTTCGACTGAAGCGTTTGAGCGAGATTGAACACAGCATCGCATCGTCTATCCATGCTAAGCAAGTGGAGAAGGATCGAGTGGACGAACGACGTGCGGAGGAGTATCAGCGACAGAAGAATCTACGGGAAGTGGAGGAAGAAGAGCGGAAGGCTGCGAAACGTAAGCAGGAGGAGCTCGAGTACAAAAAGTTTCTGAGTCTGCAGAAAGCGCAGAAGCAAGAGCG
The DNA here is from genome assembly GCA_023334545.1 of Salisapilia sapeloensis. NCBI lineage: Eukaryota > Oomycota > Peronosporomycetes > Peronosporales > Salisapiliaceae > Salisapilia > Salisapilia sapeloensis. The sequence continues at coordinate 29,942 of JAADVB010000111.1, read as the reverse complement.
TGAGCATCAGGAAATAGTGGAGGATCTGGACTATGCGCAGCTAGTGGTGAGCGACTCGAAAGCTGCGGCAGAAGAGCAAAAAATGAAGCTAGAGAGGCGAAGGAAGCATAACGTCAAGTTCCAGGAACAGCTATTACGACAGATTGATGAACAGAAGAAGGATCAGCCGTTATCGACACTCCAGTTGCCACGTACGCTGATGAACAGTCGTGAGAAGCAGTTGAACGCCAAGTTACTAGAGAAACTGGACGAGCCAGAGATTACCGCTAAAGTGCTAGAGAAGCTGACGCCTGTTAAGGACACTGGGGAAGGCATAAAGACTGCGTTCTATTAATACATATACATAAGTCGATTTAAAAGTACATATCTTCCTGCTTGTTTCTGAGATAACTCTTTCCAATCATTTAAGCTTAAAAGAAACGAAAGAAGTATGTTGTTCAAAATCACATTTTATGCCTTGTTACTTTCCATTTGGTCTGCCTGGATGGCCGTGATGGCAACGGTGGTGACAATGTCCTTGACCGTCGCGCCTCGGCTCAGGTCGTTCACAGGTTTGCGAAGACCTTGGAGCATCGGGCCCATGGCAACGCACTGCGTCGACTGCTGCACGGCCTTGTACGTGTTGTTACCAGTGTTCAAGTCCGGGAAGATGAGTACGTTCGCGCGACCACCGACCTTGGCGCCAGTCTCGTCGGACTTAAGCTTCGTCTTGGCGATCGATGCGTCGACAGCGGCGTCGTACTGGATCGGGCCGTAAATATCCAAGTCCGGACGCATCTCCTGTGCCATCTTCGTCGCCTCTCGGACCTTATCAATGATCGGACCCTTGTTGCTGTCTCCCGTCGCGTACGACAGCAAAGCCACACGCGGGACCATGTTGAAGCCCACTGCGCTCTCGGCACTCGTGATAGCGATCTGTGCGAGCTCCTCCGCGCTCGGTTCCGCGTTGACAGCGCAGTCACCGTAGATCCGGACGCCGTCTTCGAGGCACATGAAGAAGATGCTGGACACGAGTGGTCGGTCCGGCAACGTCTTAATGAGCTGTAGTGCCGGTCGGATGGTGTTCGCAGTCGTGTGGCACGCGCCAGAAACCATACCGTCAGCATCGCCAGCTTCGACCATCATCGTACCAAAGTACGTTTCGTCCGCAGCCATGTCCCGTGCTGACTCCATCGTCACGCCCTTATGCTTTCGCTTTTCGTAAAAGCTCTTGGCGTATCCGTCTAGGAGGTCGCTTTCAGCTGGAGAAACGATGTTGGCACCAGAGAGGTCGAGTCCGAGCTGCTTGCTGTGCAGCTGGATGTCCTCTGGGTTACCAAGGATGGTAACCTTTGCCAAGTGCTGTCGTAGCACTTCGTCAGCAGCTTGGAGGACACGCACATCTTCTCCTTCCGTGAGGACGATGTGGCGCTGGATGGCACGTGCCTTGTTGAAGACAAAGTGCTTGAACTGCTTTGGCGATCGGTGGACGACGTGTCCTTGATCGATGTTACCAACCAGCATCTCCTTTTCCAAGTACTCTTCCGATAGCGTTCGGCACTGGGAAATCTTACGAACACTAGTGGGCAGGATGTCAGACGAGATCTGACCGAACGCTTCGGCCGTCGAGTACGTGTCCGTCGGGACGGAGTAAATCGGGATGGACATGCCCGAAGTGTCCAAATCCGCGACGCCCTTGAGGATCTCCGTCGTGTTACTGTGTGGGTAATCGCCATTCGTTAGGAGGATGCCGGCGACGCTCGGGAGGACGCCTGGGATACGAGAGGCAAGGAGACCGAGCATAATGTCCGATCGGTCGGCAGACGTAATGACCATGATTCCATCGTCATGTGCTTTTAAATGATCAAACAACTCTTTCAAGTGACTCGTAGCGACCACACCTTCGCGTACGACAACGTTGTCCGGAACGTCTTTCGATCCGAACAACTTCTTAGCACCTAACCTAGCTGTCACTTCATTTAAACGCTTCGACGCGATCGTTTCGTCCATCGGCAAGAAGCCTAGGAACGGAAGACCTTGCTGTTCAAATCGTTCTTTCACTGATTCCTTCAAGTCGTGCGGATTGGATGATCGGACGCGGTTGGCGATGCTTCCGAAGAACGTCAGTCCAGCGCCTTGGACCTGGTCCTTTCCTAGCGCAGCTCTCGCCGCCATCTCTCGTGCGACCGTTTCATTCGATCCGCGCTGGTTTGCGAAATCCGAGACGAGCAGCACTGGCGAACCAATCGTTTTCGCGATCTCTGCATGCATCTTCCAGCTCATACCGCTTTCGTTCTTGGCAATCGGCGAGCCTTCGATGATCATGAAATCGTGATCCTGTCGACATTTCTCAAATTTGTCTAGAATTTCATCTAGTAGCTCGTCCGACTTGCCATTTAGCCAGCAGTCGATGGCGTAGTCATTTGTGACGCCGTAGAGATGGTCGAGACCTTTGTTTAGCTCCAACTCACTTTGCATGAGCGGAAGGTGGCCATCCGCCGCTGGTGAGTCCATGGCTGGTGTAATCGGACGGAAGTAGCCGACGGACGAGAACTTCTGCTCGAGGATGTTGGATAGACCTAGTAGCACTGGTGCCGTCTTGCCAACGGAATCGGTGGACGTCACGTAGAGACTTTCGACCGGCACGAGGTTACTTTCATCCGAGTTGTTAAAGTGTCGTTTCCACACGGTCGACCGAGCTTTCGTCGCCGAGCGAACGAGGTTCTTACAGCGCCACATTGTTCCAGTGCTTGGATTTTTGATGAATGAGATCGAAACGCACGCGCCGAACGTTTTGAGCTGAGTATGCGTCGAGATCACCAAAGGATGTACACCATCCTTCAGGATGGTCTCTCGACCAGCAAAAGCGTGAGCTTCAGTTTATGTTTACTCCCGCCGAGTTAGTAGAGGATGACAAAGGTAGCATAGGAAAATGGAGATCGAGGAATATAATATACTGATATACATGGAAATATAAAATCCATTTAGAGACTTGATGGAGATGATGGAAGTGGTCCGATTTGATGCAGATAGAAAGAGTAGCTCGGTGAGGTTTTATTCAGCAATGGCTGTGCACATTTCTATGCATTTGCCTTCGTTATCTTTCGTAGCGTAGAACACGTAGATGCGATTCGACAATCTGCTTTTCATTTTACTCGCATCTGTGAAGATGTACTTTGGCGCGATATATGAAGAGCCCCGGTACATGTATGTGCTAGGATCTGTGCGTGAGAAAGATTCGAATCGAGCAGCTGTGATCTTAATCCGCCATCGGCGCGTGTTTTCGCTTGGCTAGCTTTCAAGTCCGTCTGAGCAGATACTGGTAACCAAGTCTTCGACTTGACGTCTTCATGTATCCGTCATACCGGCATGTAGTCCAGCGTTCAAGGCCGTAGCAGGTATTGTATTGCTGCGAGAACCTGGACTATTCGGAGTAGCAAATCGTTTGTACTAGTACAAACAAGCGGCAACACCTAATACAAACGAAACCAAAAAATGAAACCCAAGTAAATGAATTCCACACGTTTGGCATAGCAGCAACTACAGCAATAGCCAGGACTGCCTCATCTGCTGAAAGGACAGGTGATGCAATGCAAGTCCCAATCGAATCATTCCTTCAAAATCACAAAAGATGTCACCCAACGTACGAAGTTTCGGTGAAAGTACGGTCAACTCTACTTGACATCCAGCGTTCGCCACCCCTCTCGTAGTATCTGCGATACTCGAGCCTCGGTTATAGATGCAATCTCTAGCTCTAACTGCCTAGACAGGTTTCGTCAAGTGTGGAATAGATGCCATTGGAATGCAACTCATAGCAAGCAAGTGGACGCTTTCATATCGCAGCTCGCGTGCCTGTTAGTTTTAATAGTTTAGTGGATACTAAACTAACCTTCTAAAATGCTTTCAACATGAGGATACATGTATCATCCCTAGAATGCAAGGGTGAGATTCAATCCGATGCCAAGACGTTTTCAACTACAGAATAGCTAGTTGAGTGAATCAGTCGTATCGCTTACATCGTCGCTGCCTCTCTGAGCAAAATAATAAGCCATGAGTGTGGCCACTGCATTTTTCCAGTTGAGAGGACTGCCAGAAAATATTGTCACGGAGCTTTGCGATGCAGAAGTGTATGCTGTGAACCTATATATATATATAGCCTTCGAAAAAGCCAAGTGACGTGGCAGCAGCAGGGTTCGACAAAGAGCTAATGAGATAGTCTTGCCCGAGCATACTCTTCCTTCTTGGCACCCACGACAAAGTTTCCATTCGAGCATTTAGACTAAATCTTGATTTGCATTTGTAGACCATTCTATCAATTTTCGGCGCAGCTCAATCAATAGAGCTTGCGTGCGTACAATACCTACGTGAGATCGATACCTTTTAATGATAGCAAGAACTTGTTCACATGCATCTACTCACATGTACCTATTTCTGGTGCTTATAATTCATGCTCTGTCTCAAGCAAGATAAAACTAGGTATTCACTTCTTTAGATGTACCCAACTCTCTGCGTATGGTGCCATACCTGCTTTCGAAGCATCCTGGTGCCAGTCATCTATCATTCAAAGTCCAAGTTCTTAATTCGTCATCCCTTCTATTCTAGCTCCCTCCGGATATTCGAAACTATCTTCTACCACTCTCTTATCATATCTCAGACATAAGCCACCACCTAGACATCGAAGCCATGTGTACATTGATCTTACATGTATTGCCAATCACGCGATAAAAGAATGTAGCGCATCTCATCCTTGCCGATATTCATGGAAGCTCTATCTCCTTCCTCCATCCCTACCTTAATTTAATTTCCAATTTGCTTTCCAAGTCACAACAAAGACCTCTGCTACCTCCGACCATCTTATTTGCCGATATGTATCGCCGCGCTTTCATTCTATTCTATCTGTTGAACTTGATATGCGCACGAACAAGCTACGGTCGCGTGTGCACAGCCGCTGAATTTGAAGAAGTTCTGAACATCGTAAAACCGAAGCCTATGGCAATAAACGCCGAAGAGCTCGATTATTGCTATGATTTCAATCTCGGACTAGTGTACTTGAACTGTGAAGAAGCCTGTTTAAAACGATACGCATCTGATGCAGATATACTTCCCGATTGTACTACGTCATTCAGTCATCATGATGGTGTGAACTTCTACCACCTCAACATGGAAATGCAAAATGCTTGTGATAGTGGTAAAAACCATTTGAACGGTTTCCTACATCCATACTCTTCCTCTATCTTATTAACAAACATGATGTAGACGATATGCACATGGATATTAATCCTAGCAAATCCGAATCGGACAGCAGTTGCAGTCGAATGCTATCTTCAAGTCTCCTTACTTTCAATTTATTTTTTTTCTTTACTTTCTAATGCAAAAGATACACCAAGATCCACCGCTCGACTCACGGTTTTCATTCACTCTTACTACAACTAGTCATGTCCGTTGGATGGCATGTGTGCCATCGCCATATCGAAAGAATTGCCAGCATCGAGGAACGCCATGGTCGGGTCTTTCACCAGCCAAGCTGTCGTGGAACATCCTCGCATTCACCTGCTCGACAATGTCATCCATATACGCCGCGTAAGACGTCTGGAACGCATTCGCCCCATCGGCTCCAATCGTCAATCGTCCTGCACCCAACTCATCCTTCACATCGACTTCCACGATGCTCTTGAAGATCGTTTTGCCATGCGCTACCGGCTCCAGGAGACAAAAGCCGGATTCTGCCGCCCTCGTCTGCGCCACGACGCTATCTCCAGCAGCTTCTGCTTCCCACGTTAGTAGATATCGATGTCTACCCGTCGGACTGACGTCTTCAAACCACTTGACGAGACACATTTCATCCTGTGCGATCGATCGATAGCGACATAAGAATCGTAATCCGACGACTTCGTTCTCGCCATGGTTCCAAATATCCATGGCAGGTGCACCTAGGTCATTATAGAAACTATCTTTCGTTGCGACGAAGCACGTTTGGAGATCGTACGGTAGTTCGTAGCAATCGACTGCCTTAAGACATAATTTGCCTTCTTTATTGTCCGCTAGTCGAACTTTGTAGTTGTTATTCGAGTCACATGCAATATGGTTCGCTTCGAGTAGTTTATCAATCGACTCGTGCTTTGAAACGATGCGATGGATGGCACGATTGACCATGCCTTGGCCGTACGCATCGAGATCATGGATCGAGATTTGATAGTACGAACAGTTTGCTAGTTGAGCGAAGACATTCGGGCTTATCACTGGCTTCATTGCGTTGATCAATTGCTGTTGGGAAGCTTGGATGGCTTTCAACTGCTTTCGCGTGGCTTCACTTTGGTTGCGCAAATCGCATTGTAAGACGGCGTATCGCTGCCATGGACCTTGGTACTGGTTCGTGTTATGATGGGCACGAAGGTCATTGCTTCTTTCCTTTAGTTGCTGCAGTGTGGACTCTAACTCGGCGCTTTCGAGTCGCAGGGACTTTAATTCGCTCTGCATCCGCTTTCGCCATTGGTTCTGCTCCCTCTTTTGTGGTTTCCGAGGCGCAGAAGTTGGAGGAGAGTTCGTGTCATTGGATGTAGACCCATCAGTAGCGGCCTGCTCTGGACCGAGAATGTCGAGCAAGTCCCGTAAGATGCTCTCGTCCGTGCCGGCGGAAGTACTGAGTTCGTCCATTCGACTGTCTTCCAAAAGGCGAATTCAGTGTGGAAGGTTGCAGGAAGGTAGAATGTTTCATAATGTGGCACAGGGGCTGACGACCTTGGGATGGCGGTCGATGGCGATTTCGACGAGAAGAAGCGATGGAATGAGGACTAAAGGATAGATGGAATTGTTGTGAAAGTGTGGTACGTACAAAATGTAGTACAAAGTGTATTTCGCGACAGTATTTGATTTGACCGTTCTGGTAATCGTGGTTCATATTCAATTAATTCAAATCAAATCATGTTGGAATGTATGAAGGATGTTTGTTTGTTGCTAAGCTAGGTCGAGTACGGTCGAATGCAAGTTGGAGAAGGCCACAAGTTCGTGGTGGGTACGCTAAGTTGATGGAGACTATCTTCCGACCATTGCATTGCGTCAACAGAACACAGACAGTTCCTCGACGAGTAGTAATCTCGCCAAATGATTTCTAGTGTGTGAAAAAGCTCGTCGTATACGTCAAATGCACGGATGACGAATACTCGATCTTCTGAAGACTTCAAGTGCAATGTGCTACCCTATATATAGCTTCCATGTCTACCGCAAGGGGTGACGACAGTGCCGAGTACGTCGTGGTTGGGTGGCTTCCCCTTTCCATCAACTTCTACTGCAGACTGCATGGTTGATTCACATGACATCAGATGCTGAAAGATCAAAAGGAACTATTCTGGGTAGTGCATCTGTCGAAAGTAATTAGGTGAGTGACAGTTCTTTATTCGTCAACTCCATCCATCGAGAGTAAGGAACAATTCAGTATACTTGTCTCGGCATTACTTGCTCTCGACGAGATCATAGTGGCTGGTGGAAATCTACGGACATCGTAACCATAAATTTTATTCCGACGAAACCAAGCCTTCATTCCAGTTTTCGTCTGCTCCTTCAGAAGTAGTGCCACTCGCCTGGATTGAAAAAGAAGGTAGTGATGGGTGTCATGGATAACCACCATCCGAAATGTGCTGCGGCATACCACCCCTACGAGCAGGACGACAGCATCCAACGAAGTTCATTCAATGCCCATTTCCTCAGTCAATTGTCCTTTGACGTACGGGCGGATGTCTCTGCCAACATGTTTGTGCTCAACGTATATCATTCGAAAAGTTTTGCTTCGTGGACACGGCCGCACTCGCTACGTGACTTTCAAAAGCTCCGTGGTAGCCTTCGGAAAGCCATATCTCGATCGCACAATTGCATCGCCGAATGCCCTTGGGTCGATGCATTTCTCAGTCTCGGCTTCCCAGGTTCCTTCTCCACCACAGGCTATGCCAAGGTCTCGAGGCGTAAATCCATCAAGCTCCATTACATCCTCAAGACACTGCAGCGAGTCATCTTGAGTCCAACGAATCAAAAGTGCCCCGTGCTATCAAACAAAGTTGCAGACGTCTTTGTCAACTTCCTCTGTCGAAACGACATGCAAGCTCCCCATCAACTCGGCTCGTACGCCGACCTCAAGACACCGGTGAAAGGAAATGTCGGTCAAATGACAAGACGATTGGACGATGAAGTCGAGTCTGATGGCTTCTGTTGTTCCATGTGTGCATTGCATCAATGGCAATGTCCAGATGAAGAAGTGTTCAGTATGTGGCAAGTGCAGCGATTACCAACTGCCAGGCTAAAGGTCTTAGCATCAAGAAAGTGGGGACCTTCTATCCTCTCGAGCAGAGACTCGAAGAAGCTATTTTTAACGCCGGAAAGCGAACACGAGACGAAACTGACGATGACCACCATTGAAGACGAGGAGATGCAAGACGAGGGTACACCAAAAGAAGAGTTTCCTGGCTCTCCTCGACTTGAATCAAGTTCAAGTGAAAATTGTAGCAAGTACAGTATGAAGTCGATGCGATCTACTCTTCAATGGAAGAAGAGTACTCCAACGACTGTATTATAAATAAAATTCTTATGAACAACACAAATGGTGATTCGTATCAATATGCAGTGCCACTTAATGTGAATCTTTCCTGTCGGCATTCGTCATAAAGCTTCGTCGTAGGTAGCTCACCTGATGGATACAAGAAATACAAGTTGTAGCAAAGGCGTTTATCGTCACTAAAAAAGTTAACAATATTATGCTTTCTTTAAACAAAGTTTTGTTTGTAGTTATCCTTCGGCACTCGAAGCGATTCATCTAATCGTTGGTCGTTTGAAGATGCCTTCATCGCTTCCTTCTCTTCGATTCGTCTCGCCAATGCGTCTCTCGCTCTAGATGCTTGTCGTCCTGAAAACCACATGGAAGCTATGGTGAGAGCAAGTGAGAGCACACCGACTCCGATCGAAAGCCCCATTGGAGGACCATAGACGCGATGGGATAAATCATTCGATGTTTCGGCTAATGTCGTTGTGCACCGAGGTCCGCCCCACGAATCAGCGTGAGTGCATTTGCATCGATTTTTTTCGCATTTACCAGTGAAAAAGAGACTACGAGGACCAGAGTTTCCGATGGTACAATCGTCATCATCTCTGCAAAAGGCTTTCCCTGTCACTTCCTTCATCTTGTTGTCTTCGTCTTCGTACTCACTTAAATGTTCTTCAATCCACTTTTGCGTCGGATGCGTATCGGGATTGCAACCGATGCTCATAATCGACCCATCCTTTAAATCACCACTCGTGTCTTGATAAAGACGAATGTAGTCAATCTTCATATACAGAGGGAAGTCGTTGCAAATAGCATTTGCGGTAGGATCCGAGCCATCTCCACGACATTTCTCGCCAGCATTTGGTGGCGTAGCACCCCAAGAACTGGACAAGGCAACGTTGAAAATGAGATACATGGGCTCTTCAATCATCATCTTGGACGGGTTGTTCTTCTTTTTGTTCTGTGGGACGTTTGAAAATGCGTCAGACGTGACCTCGAAGAGAGGATGGCCATCCAACATCCATCGAACGTATCCTTTCGTTCCAGTCACCCACTCAACTTGGTATTTTAGGTAGTCGGTATACGCTCCGACATGGACTGGCCAATTGGACGAAACGGCGTCCATTTGATAGTTGAAAGGCTCCATAATGCCGGTTGGCTTCGTCGATGAGTTGCGAGGTTCCGAGCACAGTTCGTTCGTGTTGTCCGGGTCACATAAGTAAGCTCCCATGTACGAGTTCATGACTGGGTAACAAGTTCCGTTCGAATTGATGCCCCAATGGTCTGGGCCAACACCGTCGATGTAATCTAAATCTGAATTCACATCATACGATGCTGGGCAGGTCGAAGTACTGCAAGTATTCTTTTCCACCCCTTTCTTGACTGACTTCGACACCGCTTCGTATGTTTGTTTCTCGCCTGGTATGGGATCACAGAAATTATTCGCAGCATATCGAAGGCCTTGGTACCAACTCTTGTGTCCTCGCTTTTTCATATAGTAATCGGCCGGCACGTCAATGTAATTAGCACCGGGCGTTTTACAGTCATATGAATAAACACAGGAAGGATTGGCACTGTCGGCACCCTCGGCATCCGCCTCAAATAGCCGGAAGTCTTCCGGCATGCCTGGTGCGACTTGCAAGGAGCTAGAAATATGCGTGCCACCTCCTTCCAGGATATCAATTTCAGGTGCCCCACGGCCTTGATTCGGATTTAATCCGTATCCCGGATCATCATCGCAGGCACTGATGCGTTGATTGGAAGAAGGGAAGACATCTTCATTACAGTCGTCGTATGAGAATGGCCACATCCGACTCGTGGATCCAGTAAAGATAGCTCGACCCAAATTTCCCAACATCCAAATGCCAGGCCATGTCGGATAATAATCTTCAGCTTCGACCACACCCGACGGTCCTTTGGATAGATCAGGGTTTCCAGACTTGGAACTAACAGCTCCTGGTAGCTGCGCACGCACTTCGATCATTCCGCCTTGGAAGCAGAACTTGTTCCAACCTTGCACCATCCCTGCCCGGTAATAGAAATCGACGTCTTCGTAGTCCGGAGGGCTCAGGTACGCATTGTAAATATGAATTGTGTTCACTTCGTCCATGACTTTAATGTAAAAGTAGCACGTTTCTTCTCCATCCTTATCCTTGTCACAAGCCGTTGAAGTCATGTTGTGAGAATAAAGCTCAAGAGCTCCGTTGACGCCATCCGGTTTCTCAAGTGATGTCCAGAGATGATCTTTTCCAGGCTTAAAGCTCCGGTCGGGTACATTAAACTCGTCCGACATGACAAGCTCCCACGTCTCACCGCGAGATGTTGTGTGGTTATAATGGCTGCTCGGTGTGTCTGGGTCCACCCATGGCTTGATCCCGGACTTGGTCGGATATTCCTTTGCCTCTTTCGCACAAGTCGTTGACGTACTCGTAACAAGCGCTGCTACAAGTGCCAGTAGGAATCGCATCTTATCAAATGACTTCTACAACGGGTACGTTGGTCGGGCAGTGCGAAAGTTGGAATGATACAGTGGGCTGTGAGCAGGTACCTGCCGCACGGTACTGGATGGCAACTGCTACGAAGTAAGCCACCTTTACATCGATTCAGAGTTTCTTTGATACTATATTTTACATGATGCACTTGAAAAAGTAGATAGGTAGGTTTATATCCTACAATTCGTCAGCCGTCTTAGCCATGGCTTTGTCTCCATTATATCGCCCTATAGTTCATGGAATAGGACAGATAGTGGCTTTTGCAGGGTATCCATGTGAAAACACCTAAGTCAGAAGTACGTAGCTGTGTCGCCATTTTCGCGGCCATTAATAAAATTTTGTGCATGTATCAAAACCGGCTCGCTAAATCATAAAGAGAAATCCAGATGAATGGGTATATTTATAGATCATGAATGGCCTGATTAAGGAAAGCTGTAAGGCGTTATTTAAGTTGATCCGTGGTGAAGCGTACACGCCAGACTACGAACAACGTAAAACGTTTAAAATTGGTATAATTGGAGGCGACAGTGATTTGTTGCTACTTTGGATAGCCCGGCGCACAAGTCTATCCTGACGTGAGCATGCAACCTCTCGTATTTGCCTCATCGTTTTCACGATGTCCGACGTAAAAAATATGAGTCGATCTCATGGTATCCACACAGATATTCACAAATGTTGTAAGGTCGTTGGTTACCACAGATAGTCTGTACTTGAGGGAGCTCGCGGTAGCTATGTAAAGGATTTGGCGGTGCTTCTAGTCAAATCGTCATTACAAAGTAGTGCATTAATGTAGCCATGATATTCGGAAAAGTAGCATCTACTGTGTCTCATGCAGTCGCTTTAGCGTTAAGTATTCGTCATGTAAATTGAAGCTGTAAAGACTTTAAATCGTTTCCAGTAAAAGTCAAAATGAGATTTGCTTATCTACTTCTAAACCCTAGGTCTACTTTGACCAGAACCTGGGCAAATAGGCCATCTCAGAAGCTGATGGTGAAATTTAAACGCAAGGAAATGATGAAGTATTCAAGCCATGGTTGCCTCGCCACGCTTGCCATTGCATTACGCTCCAAATCTCAAACGGGGTTGCTCCTTTTCGTAGTTGTCGAGAAGTTGCTTGCAGTACTTCTGCGCCATCTTACTGTACGCGTTGGAGGCGCACAATGTCTCCAGGTCTTCCTTTGTATCGGTATTTTGAGCGGAATTCTTTGCCGAAGCGATGGTGTTGTGAACGTTGCTTGCCTTGGTCTGGGCAGTTGTGTTCGAAGCGGTATCTGGGTCATTTAGACTGTAAAGCAGCTCTGCATGCGCAGTATAGATGTCCAAGACCTGAGTATGAAGGGTCATTCCGACGATTGCGAGATGGTCCATTTTATCCAATAACTCCATCTCGTTCCAAGTACCCGCGACAGCAGTTCCATCGAACGACTGACTGTTTCCGTCGCCGACATTGCGCATCGAAATTGTATTCACAACACCGTCATTCTGCTGCCAATCTTCCGAAAAACCAAGACTTGGGCCGTAGCGACCTCCGAGGATGGTAGCGGAGGCTTGGATCGTGGGCATCATAGTCAATGTGTTCGGTCTTTGGACATTTTGTCCGACCGCGTTGTAGGATGCATGAGTGTCCGCCGTCGAGAAGCTGAAGTAGTATACGTTTGGCAGCGTTGTCACCCAATCATTTTCTTCAGCAGCTCCAGTCGTCGATAAACTCCAGAGGGCGTTGTCTTTGAAACCAGGTTCAAACATCTTCGAGGAGAATATACGATCGATGTAATCCGAGATGCCTTCATCCGAGCCCTTGCCTTCGATTCCATATTGTTCTAATTCCGCATCATAGTTGGCATTGGTAGTGTCATCTTCGTCATCGGCCAAAGAGAGTGTCGACCCAAGGAAGTTCTTTACAAATTCTGACGAAGAGGGCAGGCCTCCAGCAAGCAAGGTGCCTTGATTGGGTGTGGCGATGGTGGTGACGGATGCCACCCAGTCGTGTCCACCAGCAAACAGCTCGTGCGAAGACGGATCCTCGTCCACTGGAGCGCCTTCTGTGCCATGGGCAAGTAGTTGTGCAAGCATTCTCACCGTTTGTCCACCTATCATATGCAGACATCAATCATCATGCTGAACATGTATATATTTGACAGTTGTAAGCGCTTACCCATGGAGTGGCCAACAAGATGCACTTTTTTGATGTTTCCATTCTCGTCTTCCTCGCCCCATTCAGGGTACAGTCCTTCAGATTCTCCGATTGTAGGCTTATGGACAAACTGAGAAGAGTGGCTGTCTCCGTAATGTACAGCACCACCCTTGATCTGAGCGTATAACTCACATGCACGATCCCAGTTGGAAGAGAATGGGCCAACGGATGCAGTATACACCGTATAACCTTGAGAATTAAGCTCCTCCTGAAGGTCGCCTTGCATAGCTCCCCAATATTGTACCATGGAGAGTTCATTGCGTCCCCATCCTGAAAAGCCATGCACCAGAATGATGGGATAGTTGTTCTCGGCCACGGCCACGGAGGTGAAGGTAGCTGCGAGTAGAATGAGAGAGCGGAGTAGCGCCATTGTTACCCGAGTTGAAGTCTTGTTGCTGCTTGGAAAGCAAATTGAAAAGTGACGTTACGAGTGATCATCTAGCGGCTCAACAGTACGAGAAAGCTAGGGTGGACAACCGTATGAATAGACTATGATAACAATATCACGCTTCCTAGTTGCGAGACGGTTCTGCTGTTATAGTTCGGGTAGCCGGGATGCGCGATAGATACTTCGTAACGTCGAACTTCACAAGATGTACTCCATTACCCAAGTTTCCTTGGCTTGTTGAAGTAACAGTGCCATACAATGCCCCAATAAAGCAATATTTCTTCTCGCACTGGGCATCCTAATACCTGGCTAGATGCCCATTTCCTTGACGGGAGCAATCGTATCCTCCGAACTTATGTAGGAATCAGGATCACCCGGATGCCATAGTGTCCATAAGCGTGAAGACGACAAAGAGAAACATTTACAACACCGCCACGTTGACCAAGAATTTTGCTCAGAAACTTCGTGTCGAGAGGGACCGAGTGACGCTTTGTGCCACTTCACCATGCAACAAGATGACACATAACTATTACATGACATCAGGATGAGCAGCTCTGTCGATAATTGTTTACGTAGGGGAACGTGGTAGTGGGTTCAGCTCCGTAGCTAAATTTAGAAAGATAGAATAGATCCACGACCTGAAGTACCTTCTTTGAACTACGTAGTGGACTCGATCTTGCGCACAATCTGTAGTCTCGGCGATTTCCAGGAGCTCGCCGATATCAGGTACCGACATTACGTACAAATTTTATGTCAAGTCGGTGTCATAGTTGAAGTTTGTTCCTAGGTTACCATTCGAAAAAGAAAGAGAGCAGAGAAAAGAATTAGAATCTTGTATTCAAAATAAAGTCCTGGGAAATTGTAAGGCGTATTACAACATGCCTGTATTCTTTAAAATTTTCTGTGGTAGATAAAGCTTACGTAAAACGCGGCCAGAGACTCAAAGTATATGTATTGGGATATATGCAAGCGGTGTGACGGAGCCGCTTGGTCAAGGGTGCACATTCGGTAAACAAACTTTCAATAAGAATCAACATGCAGCTCTTCGTTGTTAAAATCTATTTGAAAATAATCGAAAAACTTTATGCATTCACCTGGGATTATCCGATCAGGGAGCCCGATATAGAGTATGAACCTTCGACCATAATTCTCATCATCTCTCTGGCGATCTTGTCTATTTCCCGGTTTCCTTTTCTTAGGGTTCCTATTTAAAACAGCACAAGAACCGACTACTTGCCTTCAGTGACTTCTTTAATTTCCATACTTATGAAGCAAACGTTTAAAAAGCGTGTGCAGGCCAAAGCATAGAGGTGGTTCATTGGCCGCTGATATGTGAGAGTGTCGATTGAATGTTCACCTACATCGTAACGCCATTTCTGCATGAAGGCAGAATGCTGAAAGGGAAGCTAGCAAGTACACGGTATGCATGATTACAGTGCCTTGCAGAATTATAAGCAGTGCTGCGAATGCGTATGTCGGTGAGCATAGAGAAGTAGGCGTGTGTAGCAATTTGGATTCAGGGAAGATTGCGCCTGCTACGTGATTTACTTTCAGGCACACAAACAGCTTTCACAAAGATCTGTGATAAATGAAGCATAAGTGGTTTTTAAATGCTACGAGTGAAGCCAGTCTTATACACTCATGGTCTCAACAAGGCAAAAAGGAAATGTCAGCTGTGGGATTTGAACCCACGCGTACGAATACATTACGACCTGAACGTAACCCCTTAGACCACTCGGGCAAACTGACTTAATGAATTTCGCTAGAGCATAAGTATATAAGGTATGTTTTTAAAATTGATGCAATCTGCATTTGCTTCCTGTGCAAAGATGGAAACGGATAGGAGTAGGTATAGTTTAAACTTAGTAGACACAGGGTGGGCATACCCTTGAACGCATAAGATTGTATTCTTTGGTTTCGACAAAAAACGCATTTAATATGTTGATTCATGGACTTTTGAATACGGGCAGCAGTCACTGACCAAGCAGTCGGGCTAGTGTTTCCATTGCATGCTTTATGCCGTAAAGTAATAGCTGTAGCGAAAACTATGTAAATCAAATACTTTGTCTATAATCGGTCGATTTATACATTAAAGTGTATGCAGCTGAGCCTGCGTTATGCGTACTGGAGTAGGCAATTTGCGCAACTTTGGGTACAAACCTTTTGCTGCACGAGGTCATGCTATTATGTACATGTTCCAGAAGCATTAATAGCGGTCAAGTATATTAGCCCATGTGCAGTTGAAAATGTTTCGTGTCTGCCTAAGAATTTATTTACAGTAAAAAGTAATACCGGTTCCCTCCACTTAGAGCAGTATCCTTTCGAATGCATGAAGGGCTGACGTTTATCCTGTTGCTAAACATGCAATGACCAAAGCAAAGATAAGGGTAAATTCGCCTACTTATCTGGCTATGTACGCAGTATAAGCGGGCATGTAGTCTGCATGGATAGGTAGTTCGGAAGATTAGCAATGCTCCAAGGGGTGTCTCCAGAACAAGTAGCTATCGTAGCATGCGCCACAACTTCTTTTTACAGAACATGGGAAGACTTACACTATGTAATTGTGCACAGAAATAGATCGACTGGATGAGCAGTGAGAAACTATCTCGGACCATAATTGTAGCAACTTGGAAAGCGGAGTCTAGGGACATTGCACATTGTATTGATAGATTGACTCAACTATACTTCTTGTACCAAATAATGCGTCAAGCGCGGATCATAAATGGGTTTGAGCATCTTTACGGGGGTAAATGTCCACAGTCAGCGGAAGCACCTTTGCTAATCTATCAAGCCTACATCACAACATCTATGAAAAGTTATATATATTTTTACTGGTTTAAATGAAACAGCGTCAGTTTGCCCGAGTGGTCTAAGGGGTTACGTTCAGGTCGTAATGTATTCGTACGCGTGGGTTCAAATCCCACAGCTGACATTCTCTTTTATTTTATTTTCTACATCGTTCCTACACTCGCGTACAAGCTTTCGCTAGCAGCATTTGGCTTTGATCTACGCTTGCGCCAATATATACTATTGAAAGCTTCCCTTCTTTTGATAACAGTCGCTGAAGACACCTATTAGTATACAATTTTACGATAAAAGGCATATTTTGGCTATTTTCAGCTTTTATAATCTATTCAGATAGCACTTATTTATACAATACTGTTCACATAAACAGCGACAGACACAGAAGTGCTATTCTATCGCATAAGGACACGATTGTCATGGAGAAGCGCTTTGATTGGCGAAAGGAGATCGAGAATGACCCCAATATCTCGCTCATGGGCAAAGCGGTCGACTCTATAATGGCCAAGAACTTTCCAGCCTCCAGTGCGTACTCGGCACCAGTCAGGACGTTTGTATCTCAGCCTCCTGCTCAGCCTCCTGCCCAAACAGCTCGACGATCAGCTCCAGGAGCTCCTCAAAATCCTTCGAACACGTCTAGAAATAAATCAGCAATGCAACCAACACCACACCCAGGCGACAGTCATATGCGTCGATCTGGAGCTCACTTTGCTACTGCCGAAGGCTCTCCAGGTCGTCCATTAAACTCGAATGACGCATCAGAAATCGATTTACACGACTATCAGAGCCAATCGAGTGAAGCAGAACAGACGGAAGTTGATCCGATGGAAGAACTAAAGGAGATGGAGCGCTATGGCAATAAAACTAGTAGACCAACAACACCTGCTCCTCCTGTCTCCGAGCCAAGCCCTGCGTCGACCGGAGCTGATACTAATACGACTAGTACTCTAGCTAATGAAGATGTGGTCATGGATATGGGAGATGAAGTATTTTATGCTATTGACCAAGTCAGAACGTATATTAAGAACGATGTGTAGAATATGGGAGACAAGAGCGATAATAGCGATTATAGCGATGAAGGGGAAGCTGGTGAAGAAGAGGACGATGCTCCATGCCGTGTGTGCAATAAGACAGATGACAGTGGGAACACCATGTTATGCGACGGATGCAATGACGGTATCACTTGTATACATATATCTCCAATTACTTTTATAGTAACATCTACGTAGCGTACCATCGATATTGCTTAAGCCCACCATTGGCTTCTATTCCACAAGGGGATTGGTTCTGTTCTACATGTCAAAGCAGTGGAGTTGCCACACAGACACCTCAGCCTGCTGCGGATGACGTGCCGATTAAGCAAGAGGCTGGTGTACCTCTCGGCATCTCACCTACAGCAAACGTACTGGACATACGAAGCTACTGTTTCTGTCGTCTTCTAATGCGTCTGACTAGATTGCTGACTCGTTCCAGAACGAAGCAGATAAGAGCAATCGACTACTGATCCACGCTTGCTCATGCGATGACGTAGCATGCAAGGATCCGATATTTCGGGAGCTTTGTGGTCACATGAAGCGTTTTCTACGTAGCTCTTGCTGGGCGTCTCACAACGAGACGTGGCGAGGCTTTCGCATCGCACAGGTCACTGCCGAGTTATTTGCATATCACGTCATGCACTGTCAGGAAGTGGCGTGCAATGTCCCGATGTGCGTTAGTCTGAAGGAAGGTCTAGGATCTTAAAACCTTTACATTAAAAAAAGCAACAGAGGGAGCACCAAGTAGAACGAGTTGCATGCATGTGTCATATATTTCCTCATTTGCTACTACTACTCAACGTAACGATGGCAACGTTGATGAATGGTGCGAGGAAGTAGATGATGATGATGAAGAGGACGAGGCAGAAGCAGCAGGTGAGACGATGGCAAATGCGCGGACCTAGGAGCTGATTCAGGACCTTGTACGGGTTCAAGCTCCAGCTCAATCGACCTGCTGGAGGCGGTAGGTAGGGTGAGTTATTCGGTTCGTTTCGACCGAATCCGACGGGCATCTGCTTGGCATTCTCATCCGGCACGAGTTCCATCGAGATGCACACTTGCCCCATATCCGATCGTTGTCCACTTGCATGGTCGTATTTCTTGATAGTGAACCACTTGGAGTCAGGGGGATCCATGTCGTTCCAGAGACCTGTGGCCTCTCGAATCTTCCGCACAGCGTCTTCATCGTTGTCCGCCGACTTTTTCTTCTTCCGAGCTTCCTCTGGACTGTCCTCAAAGCACTGGATGCGACACTTTTCCTTGTACGCCCGATCAAAGTATTGCTTCAGGTTAATCGTCTCTTCTCCGATCGCATCGTTCGCACTAAAGACATCCTTGTCCCATCCTTGGAGACGGAAGTACGGGATCTTGGAATGCATCTGATTATGTCCAAGTACGAGTGGGAACTTCATGCGCCAATTGAATGACCCGACACCTTTCTGTGCACGCCAATGGATGTCTGTTTCCTGTGGATCGTTCCCTTCCATCCAACAGCGGAAGTACAAATCATTCATGTCTTCTGCCTTATCAAACGACGGCACTTCCTTGGCTTTCCAAATGACTACACGTAGTTCCATGTCGACTGGTGGTGGCAACGAGACATCTACTGGCGGATACGTATGTGCCGCTTCGGGTGTCAGAATGTCGACCCACATGCTCATTTTCCCCATTGGATTCCGTGACGTCGGGATCCGAATGTCACGTCGTTCCAAAGGCTTTGGTGCAAGCCGGTTCTTCGTCTGATAGCTCTTCCCCATTTCCTGCCATCTTGTATCGAATAATCGGTCTTCCAAGTCGATTGTCGTGCGACCGATCAAGTCGTCACCTCCGATATAGTCATGATCCATGGCTTCAATCTCGAGTAGACTAGCACCAGGGAGAGATGCATTGAACGACCACATCTTGTAAAAGTCCGGATCTGTTTTATCCGGAATAAAGTTCTTTCGGTCGCTCTGCGTGTGCTTCCCGAGTGTTAGACGAAGGTACGGGTCCGAGTTGGACTTTTGTCCGTTCAATCCGATGTCCATCGGCGCAAACCCTTCGCCATTCAAGACGTAGACTCGAATCTCGTACGGCATGACTCGCAACAATCGATCAAAGTCTAAGAGCGGACTCTCATCTTCTCTCGTCATGACACGCACGAGACCTTTAAAGTGTCCCGCGATCTTATACAGTCCTCCACCTCCAGCCGAGTCTCCCGTCGCCTTCCTCTCTTTCTTAAAGAACGACAGCATCGACTGCTGCTGTCGTTTCTTCTTACCAATATGCAGAGCATACTTTTCAAACGGTGCAGTCTTGAGCTCTGATTCGAGGTCACTTTCCAAGAGTTCTCGATGACGCAAGTACTTTCGAAAGTCTTGATCATCATCTCCGTTCGTTGATTTCGATCGACGAGAAGATGTTTCTTCTAACAACGTATCGTTATCAAGTCCCATGCTCTTGAGTGCACCAAAGACACCTGCACCATTATCATTCGTCGTGATCAAAGGCTCTGCCTTTTGATACGTCGACCGGATGTTCTCTTCATCATCATCCATCTCATCACCACTTTCGAATTCAATTTCGGCAAAATGATCACTCTGTGGTTCCCGATAGTCTTTACTCCACGGGATTTTCGTCTTGAGATCGATAGAAGTAGACCCGACGATCGGTTCTCGGAAACCACCAAGTCTCGTGTCTCGTACGATGGCATTGAGACGAGGTGCGAACATGGGATTATCCGGAAGCTCGACTTCCTTCACGATTCGTTGGAGGAAATTCGCGTCTCGTCCAGACGGTCGCTTCGATCGGTCTGTCACCATCTCCTGACTCGCATGGTTCCTACCACCTAGAACGAACTCTACGAAAGGCATTTGAATAGGTAGGAACTCGAAAGGTTCCATACTCCGAAGTCCAAGGACAGTAAGCTCTAGCCAAGCTTTACGCATGGGTGGATAAAAGTTCCGAGGTGCTCTCGGCACCTGTTCATCCGGAAACTCTTTCTTCACCAGTTCTAACGACGCTAGGAGTTCACCTTGTGTATCTCCAGGTTCTTGAAGCATAATCGGATACCACTTGGGATCGGGAAGCTTATCCTTACGACCTTGACGAACATCTTCACTCGAACGAACGTGCGCGTCGGAGATATTGAGAGCTGCTCGACCGATGAATTCATCTACAAAAGGATCCAAATGCATGACACGAAGTAAGACTTGAGGCGCGTATTTCAAGTCTGGTAGGAGCACATCAAAGCACTGTGTCTCGTACCAGACTGGATCTCGCGTCTGCTTTTTAATGCTTTTATTCTGACTCTCTTCCTCCATGCAATGGACAGTCAAGTATGGATTCAAGAGCCCATTCGCATCGGCTGCAGGGAGTCGCCTGCCTTGATAAATGTGAACTCGAAGTTGATAAGCGTGACGTAGACGTACGGTCTCGACTTCCTTTTCATCCCACACCGTCTCCTTCCACTCTTCATCCGTCCCAAAGCCCATTCGCAAGAGGACGTTTCCAGGGAAAACCGAGTCTTTCAAAGCGTCCAATGCATTGTCCTCTTTCATCGATATCCATTGAACGTCACTTTTGAATCCGCCCATGGTCATCATTAAATCTCTCGCGGAGAAACGTTGGAAACAAATACTTTTTCGATCTCCGCCAACGTCATGACACAAGTAGAGAAAGATGTCTGGTATCTGGGACGTATCTTCCGGCCAGATCATCTTTTCACTTTCGACCATGGTATTCCATTCGACAACCCCTTTTTTATTCTTCGCACGAATCGAAGCAATTTCTTCTAATCCGCACGTCATGACAAGTTGCATCTTACTGTTTTGTCCCAAGTGCTTTGCACTATTTAAACGAGGGATTTCACTACCAAGAACAAAGTGTGCACGCATACGATATACACGTGTCTTGGGGTACAAGTCTCTCGGGAGTTTCTTAGCATTCTCCTTTCGATTCACTTCCTCTCGATCATTATCTTCGTTCTCGAGCATACGAAGAGAGAGGAGGACACGACCGCGATAAGTCGTCCCCATCTCTGGATGTCGGTTCATTTGATCCAGCACAGATGTCCCAACGCTTAGACCAAGGAGTGGACCGCCGTAGATGTTCGCCCAGAATGGACCCATGCGACCACCACAGGCTTTCACAGCCTTGACGCTCTGGTAGATGAAGCCAACGGACTCATTCTCGCCTACTTTATCCCAATCGTAGACACCAATGTGGATGCTGTCAGCCATGGAAGGTTCACGCACTACCAAGACGAGGTCTTCATGGAAACTCGCGTTCAAGTTCTTCTTCCGATCGCCTTTTCGAGACTTGACACGCGTCCGTACGGGACTTTCGCCTGCAATGGATGCCGCGACGTAAGCGTCTAGACCTCGATTCGAAGCTAGGACACTGACGTCCATGGGTGGCAAGTGTTCTGCTCGGTGGACTGTCACGGCGACGAAGTTGACGCTTTGTTCGACACTTTTCGGCATGAGCACTTCGAGATTCGCGCCCGGGTCGTCCAAGACCCATGGATCGGGAGGTGTAATCAACTTGTCACCAGGACCGACGATCGAGATGGATGCTCGGAGGTAGCCTTGGATGCCCTTGTTCTTCATGTTACCCATGTCCGTGAGACCCAACCAAGCGTTTGCGAGCATGTGATTACGTTGCGAGTAAATGTACGAAAGGTCGAATTGGGCGCTACCGATGAGCTCAGCACGTTGCACCGTATTCGCGTCCATGACATCAAGTCGGACGAATCCCATTTCGACTTCCGACTTGTCGAGATTACGCATGTTGAAGATCAAGAGGTCATCCCAGACGCAACTGAGTGTCTGGTTCTTGACCATCGTCTGCTGCTCTTCATCCAAGACAGTCACGTATACGACTGGATCGGATGTACCTGTGGCATCCTTTGGGACAAGGTCACGAGCTTCGAGAACATGCACGTGGATGGTGTAATCACCGCTTTTCACCTCGATACTACGCAATTCATTCAACACTTCCTCCCGTCTCTTGCGTTCCTCCTCTTCTTTCAACCGACGCTCTTCATCCGTCATTACCTTTTGCTTATCATTACGACCTTGATCCTCCGTCTCGTCTTCTCCAGAGTACACATCTTCATCTGCGTCTGGTACACCGAGATTCAAGGTTGTCATCATCTGCGTTAGCACCGACGTCTCCTTCTTCTTGGCGAGTTTCGCAGCTTCTTCGTGAAACGTCCAGAGAAGAGAGATACTTAATGTGCCTCGTTCAAGTTTATCCTTCTTACCCTTGCTATTACCAAGTGTAAGCGTCATAGGTGTCTTGACATGCGGTTCGAGCTGCTTGAGCTCGACGTCTGCACGTCCAATGAAGTCGTTGATGGTAATGTCTTCATCTTCGACTTGTAGCGAAAGTTTCTCTTTATTCGAACTCGCTTCAAAGACAAACTTTTCGTTCCAATGAGGTTTCAGAGTCTTCTTATGCACTGTCGATCGGTGCTTTTGATCTCCTAGCGTCAACGTCACGAACGGATCACTTGATGTACCATTGTCATCCATCGCCAGGAGGTTATTCCCGGACTCTAGAGAAACAACCAACATGTTCGGAGCTTGTAAATTAGCTTTTCGAACCTTGGCAGCACTCTCTAAGACGACATGCAGCTCTCCCGTCGCATCCATTCGCATAGATCGGAATTTCGTCACTTGATACCAATTGTCAATCTAGAGTAGATGTAATTAGGATTTATGAAGAGAAAGATAAGATGTTAGTACTTACGGTCTCTTCGAGATTGACAAAGATGTGGACAGGAATGTCGACGACACCGAGGACTTCGTCTGCGAGGACGGTCTTGAGATCCATGATCTTGAGTCGCAACGTGGTTGCACCACGCAAGTCCATCTTATCACCAATGACAAACTCTTCGTTCCATTCTGGATTCACTGTCCGTCGAGCTGGCTGGGTCTTAAACGTCCCTCCTTCCGTCATCTCCTCATCTTTCGAATTCAAAAGACTCATGACGACATACGGGTCACTCGTGCCATTCGGTCCGGCAGCTAGCAGCCCCTTGGCTGCTAGGATCTTGACGCGAACAGGATGCATCCTTCCTCCTGGACCGCAGCAGTTAGGCGAATGACGTCTTGGGTGCTGTCTTCGCTCGGTTGAACCCATTCGATGCGATTGGCGGAAAATCAGTTTTAGAGGATTATATTGGTGCAAATTCGAAAGGAGTCAGATATGTACCTGGATGCGCTAGATGCGAATGGGATTTATCCCAGGATACGCTCTATGTTGAATGATCCAAAGATACAAAGGGATGTATCCATTTCATCTGAGCGACTTGATGTTGGTAGTATTGAGGGTGATAGTGGTGTGTCTTAGGAGGATGGATATATCGCGTTAGCATGGATGTAGAAGATAGAAGTGAGGAGCTCTTAGAGGATGCTTTCCACATTCGGACGACAGGTTGCCGGTCGATAGAACGATATGACTTTCTGCACAGGTCGGCGTGTAGTTCAAGACGGTTAAAAGATATCATAGTATCTTTTATCTAAGTAAGTGGTAGCTGTATACCAGTTACTATGTGGCATCTACTTCCTATCAAATAGGGGAAGACATGCATGCTAAGCTTTTAATCAGCATTTGCTCTTTCATGATGGTAGAATGGATACAGATGGAGATACTCTGATTTATGCAAGATGGAGTTTATTGCTTCTAATTCTTATCTCATTTGAAAGCGACATAAAAGGTATACGACAAGCACTTTAATGGCAAGCACATTGTCCTAGTTAGATGCTTAGCTCTGACTTTCTTCTGGCTTTTGCATCGTAGATCCACAATTCTTGCATACAAGGGCAGAGCCTTTGACAAATTCCTTGCAATACTGACATTGTTTCTTGGTCACAATGTTACGCTTAAAGACCCACTCGAAGAGCTGTTTCACGGTGACATAGAGGAAGAGAGCGTTGATGAGAAAGTTGATCACGTTCTCTGCGAACAAGCCATAGTTGATCGTCACGGCGCCAGCATCTCTCGCTAGAATACAAGTCAGTACTTATGAATGATTTCATAGCTTGGAACAAAAGACAATCAATGTACCTTCATCCCATGTCTCCCATGTATGGACATCACACCCTGGCGATTTGTTTGGACAGCGAGCAATGTAGTAGTAATTGGAAATACTGCGTTCGGAAAAGAGACTGATGACCGGTGTCAAGATGTCCACAACGAATGAGTTCAAGATCCGTTGGAAAGCTTGACCGAGGATGAGACCAATGGCAAGGTCGATCATATTGCCTTGCTGGATAAAGTCAAAGAAGTCAGCTAGCACGGACCGAGCACCAACGATCGGGTGATGCCCGCCAGTGTACGAGCTAACGGAGCCGATTGCTCGACGTAGTAACCCAGACTCTTCATCCTGGGAAGAATGTGATGAGGCGCTATTGCCGTTGCCTTCGCCACGGTTGCCTTTGCGTCCGAAGAATCCCATCGGTGAAAAGTGTTAAAGTGATCTGCGGGCATGAGAGCCTCGGCAGAGGAGCCCAATATTTCATTTGTAGGGAGTACCTGATAATCTCCTTGGATTGCAACGAAAAGTTGCTATATAAAGGTATATAGTGGCTGTTGTTCGTCGCTGGTGGCTCGCTATGCGATCATGTTGTCTAGATTAGGTAAGACTCGAACTAGGACGATCAAAAGGCTTTTGCTGAACACATCATGCATTGTAGCTATGAGCCATGCATTAAAATTTGTAAACTGACGGATGCACTCTATACAGCGAAAGCTACATTCTAAAGTATACGACACCTGTTGGCGCTGAGTCAGTGGATACGGGTAGTTTTCGTATGTCTTTGTGTAGAATTATCTTCGCAACGCTAGGATCATCTCTGGTGATGGACCTCTGCCGAAGTGATATATATAGGTCATTGTGCATTTGGCCTATCCTTAAATGTATCTATGCCTTCTGGTGCGGTGACCAGATAGAAATCGTAGACATATCATTGGTCTAGCAGCATTGAATGGAAACGAAAAGTACAATTAATTCGCGCGTACCATACCTTGAAGCATATTTTGAAATCTCTTCGAATTACACTGGAATCATGCCTTTGGACAAAGGTTTCGATAGACTAACTCGCGCTTCTTGATCATCATGCTGAGCTTTTTGAGTAAAGGGGCATAGAACAAAATGCTATTCGAATGAGGTAGCTCTCGGATCATACCTGGCCAAAATGTCAGTCGTCCGTAAGCAGACACTATCGAGCCTATCATTCAATTAGAAGCAGAAAAATTTCTCGCAAACTATGACGATATACCCTTTAATGTCGTGAATATATTTACAATTAGAATACCTCGTCTTCTTGTCGTTTCCAAGAAACAAAGCTCATGTTCACTTTTAAATGAGGAAACAAAGAATTTGGATCATGCAAAGTACATACTTACTTCATCTTGGTCTTTTGATCACCGTACTACTGATACTGTATATCTGATCCGCTTCCGCAAGAGGTGAAAAGTGACTAGCAAGACACCGCCAAGGGTTTCAGGTGGAGACGTACCGAGCACAGTCAATCCGACTTCGAAGCAGAGTGTTGAAAATCGAATTAACGACGGCGAGAACGCTGATTTGACGAGGTCAAATTCATCGTTGATATACGTCAAAGAGCAGAGGGAACAAATTGTTATGGTGGAACACTAATAGCAAGTCGACTTGTCTTGACAGCAGCACAGTGCGTCGTTAATATTGAAAGAAATGAACATCGGGAACATGTCGGGAACACTGCTAAAGAAGATTTGTATGTTTTATCGGGACGAACTTCATCGGCGACGTTACTTCAGGCAAACAGACTAAAGTGAGTGATGACGATGTGCCTCGGGACTACTTTGATAGATGGGATAGCTCTATGGGTAAATACGATGAAGGCATCGTGATACTACAGCGTGATGTATCTAAACAGTAACGTTACTTTGTCAAATATGATTTGTCACGTGAACAGGTAAGTAAGCGCCCTAACTGGGTTGATTTTCAAGTGGACATATATGGCTTGGACACTGCCGGAGCCTTTCACAATGGAGCTGATCGTACGTTATGCCACATGTATCAATGCAACTACAACGCGTCCAACTGCAGTTTGCACCGAAGGATGATTGCCAGAGGTGGTATACAAACGCAATCGTAGACAGCCACCTTTGCGCTGGTAATCCCAACTTTATCGATCAGTTTGTTCATGCTGAAGCAATGTATAGAGGGACTTTGGTAGCCCATTAATGCTAAAGGAATAGCAAATTGGTATCACGACATGCGTGACTCGCAGATGCGGAACCAGACCCAACGTCTACCTTCGTCTATCACATACTTTAAGATGGATGGAGCGTATCCTTCGAACAAAAAGCAACACAGGCCGGTCCATTAAAAACTAAAAGATGCCCACTACTACTTGTTACTCAACGTAGAGTGCACATTGAGCTCAAATTTTCAATGAAAAGCTTTTCGGTTACTTGGGTGTTTATAGCGCTCAAATGGTCGGACTAGTTTACTCCGGTCTACTCCAAACATCTTATGGCTAAACTCAGTCTCGCTAAGCATGTTGATATCAGCGGAAATGACACGACAATTTTGGAAGTGTATATATGATGAAATGAAAATAAAGTCTACTACTTCTATTGCAGTTTGGATTATAATGAATTGATGCTCAATCAATATTCATAGTTGTCGAATCTTAGTTCCATTTAGCAAATATATCTTTAATTGTTGCTTTATTGAACACGTCGTTTTAACAAAATCTTGCTCAGACGTTGAGAACATTTTCCATCCCAGTTCGCCAGTTTAAGTTGACAGTTTTACCACATCACTATCAATGCTATGTATAAATATTATTATTATATCTTTATGTTTTGTCAGCGTGGTGTAGTGGTTATCACGTCTGCTTTACACGCAGAAGGTCGCTGGTTCGAACCCGGCCGTTGATACTTTTATGCTAGTAGTCATGCATTTGTCTTGAGAAGACCTAGTACGGACATTGACATTAAAAGGAGTCCGACTTTTATGTATCTCACGTTTAAAACTGATTTTGCTAAAGATATACAAAACAATAAGTTTTGCTACTTAAGTCGTTAAAGTAAGCCAAGAAGGAAAGTAGAGCTAGCTTTTCGATAAATATAAAGTCTATTTGAAATTGTACCAAAGATATGCATTGAGCTGCGTGTAGTTGCTAGATATACCACGTACTTAAAATGATCAGATTTCATGGCAGCTCGAATCACACAATAGAATGTTTAATTTATACCATTTATCTATTCAAACGTGATAGCTATAATGCGTGTGTTAGTGTGCATTTAAACAAAGTAAATTAACTCGATAGAACTTCAGATAGCCATTGCTTCATTACTCTTTGCCTAAGGATTCAGACTTGCCTTCTACTAAGTATTTTAAGTAGCAAAGATGCAGTACTAATGCATACGCCATGTGTAAAATTCGAAGCTGCAATTTTCAAGTTGTTTGTAGATTCTTTATCTGTCCTATCTGAAGAAGGTTCAGCCGACTATTTGACTGCTCTTTAGAGATGATGCTTTGCAACGCATCTATCTTTCACACAATCGACAATAAATTAGTTGAAGGATAACTCAAACGGTATTTCTAATTGGAATGCTGTAGACTAAATCTTGTAGTCGATATTATCATGATGCACGTCACTAATCACAAGGACGGACTTCGATATTCACCTGTCTTCAAGATTGTAAAAAGTGCGCATATGGCACCGTCTCATAACTATATGAAAATGACTGAGCTTACTTATATACAACATAAATAAAGTGAGAAGCGATGCGCTTGAAGATTTACATGACTAAATGCGAAAGTACGGGCTAAATTTTAAAGTACCTGCATGGATCATTCACGCAAAGTCGTCTTCTAGGATAATTTTCTGACTCCATAACCAGACTTTATCCGCTATCAGTAGCTTACTTGATCAAATGTTGTTGTCATCGCTACTTTGAAACTGGGCCAAACATCACTTAATTGCTAGTAGTTTACAGGAGGAATGAATTGAAATTGTGTTAAGGCATTGCATGGGTTCTTTCTACTCTTCACGGTCGACAAAACCTTGGCGTATCATGCAAGCAGTTTCAGCTCCGTGTATAATTCTGACCATTTGTACTCATCCAAGGGCAGAGAAAGATTTATCGCGTACAGTTAAATTGATAAAGAAATGATACGTTGACACCGTGCTAGCTTACCACCGTCTTTAGCCAAATGCATTCGACTCGTCGTGTCATCTGATTTATACATAAACAGCATACCTTCCAAGCTTTAGCTCTGTGTACACCTTATTAGAACGAAAACCATACTTTAGATTGTCCTGACCAGGGTTTGAAAATATTCCCCATCCATTTCCCATCAATCTTCATACATCAGGTCTATAATGATAGGACATGCGAAAATTTGGTATTACGCGAGGTTAAATTGTCACTATGTCTAAAAAGCAACCTTGCAGCATGAATAAAAGTAAACAAGAGTAAAAAAAGTTGGCATGAATACATCATGTTTTGAAATATCGTTTAGACAGTGAAACATGCAGAAGTCAATGCATTCATAAGCTGAACTTAGTTGCACAGTAAGACTAAGTTCGTTGAGCAGATACTCGTGTATAATGCAAGACATTTGAGACAGTATAAAAACAAACATGCAAAAACTGTAATAGAAATCAATACTTGAGTCTTTGGCAGTTCATCCTACTCGTGCGTCACTATCTACCTTTCCATTCCTATTTATGCATATCGTCCACTCCTCTTTCATAGTTTAATGGGGAATAGTGTCGAGCATATCACGTTTCTCGTCGTAAGTCATTCTGCTTGAAGTTGTATTCGATTTACTTGCAACATTGAGCTCTTCGTCATTTCAATGGGACGGTGTACAGTGAGAGTCGCAAATATCGACCAATCATTCCATCCACCACTGTACTGTGTGCCGAAATAATAGCGAAGAGCTCAATAGCGCAAGTAAATCGAAAAGCTCACCAAGTCTCGCGCGCTTTTTCAAATTTGCACATGTCGAGCACCAGGCATGCCTTGGAGTCCTTTCGAAGATCCTTTCCTCCTGATTGCATCAAATGCGAACAATCATTTGTTTTTGTACTCCTCGTTCAGTGGAAAACCTATATTGAAGTGTCACGGTAAGTTTCCAATGGCAAGTAGCAAAGAAAATGGACGATTCTCAGTGTACGCGAAATTGCCCAATTCGATTATCATGAATACAATTACAAAAGGAACATCCCCAATTATGCCGAGCCGGTAGTCAGTCCGAACACGATCTAGGTTTATATATCCAAGACAATTCATGCAAAAGGGGTTGGCAGTATCCTATGTTTCGTGGCACGCTGTTCAGCCTCTTGATGTGTATCTGACTGGAACTGGTTGCCATAGAAGTACAGCTATACTCCTTTGAATAACCATCATCGTTTCTGAAGCGGTTTCTCCACATACATGTTTCGACGACAACAAACAAAGCCGTGTAGCCTAGTCTAGAGGTATTGGCCACTCCATCATAGAAGTCATTGGCGACATACGCTCAGTGAAAGAT
>JAADVB010000110.1:0-56880 GCA_023334545.1 Salisapilia sapeloensis | reverse complement strand
CATCGATCCGCTCGTGGAGGCGAACGCAGAGGACGAGAACGACAGCGACGACGCTTCTACGCCGGAGGTGACGCGCGCATCGAGCGGTTCGGCGACTCCGACGTCATTCAAGTCGTCGACGCCGGAGAAGCGTCCGTTGACAAAGCTTCCGGACCGTCGTGTCATTCGCTTTTCCGACACGGAGGAAGGACGGCTGAGTGCAGGAGACACCGTCTGCGCCCATGTCCGAGGAGGACATCGACCGTGTGAGTTCGCGGTCGGGCAAGCGATGTGCTGCGGCTTCAACGAAGCCTGTGTCCTGAACACCGGATGTGTGCCTATTGTTTAAGATGGGCTGACTTGCCAATCTCCGCCGGAAACCATGTACACATTCGTGTCGGAGATCAAGATTTATGCAAAGAGTTAGCTTTTAAATTGAATTTCCTTTTTGACAATGGTCATGTTTCTATCCGTACTGTTCGATGGAGCGAGTATTGGTGGTATTTATTTCTCTTCTGCAGCGCTATTTCCCTCCATTCCTTTTGAAGCACCAACAGTCCGACGTCGAACCTCTTTCTTCTTCTTGATGATCTCTCGGTACAATCGTTCTCGATAGTCCGCAGCAGAGTACTTTGTATTGTCATCAACGACGATCTGGATTGGAGCTGGAGCTTTCGGTTCGTCGTTAATGTTGTGAAACTCTGCGACGTAAGGATGCTGGAGTGCATCTTCGACCGTGATACGCTTCGATGGGTTGAACTGACCTGACGATATCAGTACACAACTTCTATAAGTAGCTAATGAGAAAAAGACTTACGTAAAAGCACTGCTTGATCAGATCAATGGCTTCCGGTGGTGCCTTTGGAAATACATCCTTCAAGTCCTTCGGCTTACTACCAATATTCGTCAACGAATCCAGCATGGTTGCCGCGAATTGAGAGCTCGTTTGGTCTATTTCATCCCGAGTCGGCATACCAGTAACCTCCAAAATACGTTCTAGTTGGTTCATTGTCGAAGTGCCTGGAAAGACTGGTCTTCCCATTGTCATCTCTCCGACTATACATCCTACAGCCCACATATCCACAGCCTTCGTATACGACGTAGCTCCTGTATATCGCAAATGATATGAGTGACAAAATAAATAGAGATTGTAAAGTTCATTTGATGTACCAAGTAGGATCTCTGGTGCTCGGTACCATCGTGTTGCTACATAGTCAGTTAGGAGATTCGAGGAACCTTCTGCAGCATCCGCGACGGACCGACATAGTCCAAAGTCACACAGCTTTGTGTGGCAGTCTGCATTAAGTAAGAGATTGCTAGGCTTAATGTCTCGATGCAGTAGTTCGGCCGAGTGAAGGTACTTGAGTGCCTTGAGTAACTGATACGTGACATACTTCTTGTGTATCTCTTCCAGTATATTCGCACGTATGACAGCATGCAAGTCCGTTTCTAAACATCGCAAAGCATGACGACACTATTTGTTACTAGTATGCGCATCGATTTTACCCATAAAGTCAAAGACGAGGTATATATCTCGATCATTATCTGCTTTAATAACATTCAAAAGCCGAATAATATGTGCATGACTGCCAAGTTCCTGCAAGTACATAACTTCACGAAACGTGCGTTGTGCATCCGTCGAATTACGGAAAGCATCAAAACACTTTTTCAAAGCAACAACTTGTCTCGAACTCTTCTCCACCGCTTTCCAGACAATCCCATACGCCTATTCAAAACTTAGTCTTCTCTCCATCTACATACTTCTAAGCAACATACTCCCTTGCCAAGCTTTTGCAAGAGCTCATACTTGCGCATGACATGCTTATCCACTTCATCCCCCATCTCGTCTTCTTATGTGATACTTATAAATAACTTTTTTTATAAAACGTAAAAGTAATCGAAAGCATTCAAATATATTCGTTACAAAGTTCAAAAGGATACTTCCAACGCTCGTGCATGCTCACATGCTTCACACACCATCTTGTCCGCAGCATTCACTAGTGTGCAGGCAGGACATGCCCAAGGATACCGTCTTTCGATCCCCAGTCGCACCATCGTCTCACTCGTCACGAGCATCTCCATCACATCCACAGTCGACGACTGATTTACTATCTTCCCATTCACACTCGCAACCCAGTCGCCTACTTGTATACGTCCACTCGCTTCCGCCGGGAGCTTTTTCCCCGCTCCATTCGGTTCAAACCCATGGACAACAATCTTCCTTACGTCCTTCCCTTTCACTTGGACACTTTCATCTTCCAAGACGAGACCGAGTCCTCCGTCCGATACGTCCAACTCGACGTCAAACGTTTCGATCGGATCATGCTGCTTGGCTATCACACGCATCGACTGCATCATACTCGTATCTGTAGATCCTATGGGCTTATGATACGCTTCTTCATCCTTTAGATTCGTATCGACAACGTCTTGGAAGATCTCATCCGTATCAATCGGATCCAACTCTTCCACTTGTTTTCGATGGAAACTGTACTCGCGTTTACTCGACTTCTTCCGCATCGATTGACTCATCGTCCGACGCATATCGACACTGGCTTGGAGATAATCAAAGGACGACGTATCATTCGAATCTTCCGTTCGGAAGAGAATGCCATTGAGTTTCGACAAGGTATCCTGTGCCTTTTCATGCATCATCGAATAGATACTCTCTTGTTCTTGCCATTCATTCGTGTCTGTAGCGATAGGACTTGTTGGTACCTTTTTCTTTTCATTCGACAGCACTTTCGGAGGTTCGACCAAGACACCAGGATCTTCTAGATCCTCCATCTCTTTCGTCTCACTTGACTCTTGCCACCACGTATGAATGTCACGAGCCGTTCGTTCCAATTCACTCTTACGAATGTCATTACGTTCGTAGAAGAGAAGAGTCGGCTGATAGCCTCCTCGTTCCACACGTAATCGGACTTGAGACCACTCTCCAATCTTCTTTACACGCGTGTCGTCAAAGAGAAACCATTCTTCCCCACCATTCTCATCGTGACTTGCAAAGAATCCGACGTAGTGCCTACCGTAGTAACAGACAAGACCTCGGAACGTATAGTCTGGGAAGACACTCTGCTGCGTCTCCCGCTCGTCCTCGTGGACACGAAACACTTTGCGTAAATCCAATTGCTGCTTGTCCTCTTTCTTCACACCGTTCGTCTGTGTCGTCAAGAGGTCCATGAGGTGCGTAATCTCGCGCTTATTCACCATATCGCTCGACCAGATGACGCTTACGGCAAAGACCATGGGCAGTGTCAGGATCCACTTGCCTCGTTGCATCTTCTTCTCTTCACAACGTTCACACGTCGTCGTCATGGCTCCGTTTATAGTCGATAAACCTTGTGCTTCTGTCTGTAGAATACGTTCCCACGTCACGTCTCCATCCTTCTCTTGCAACTCAGAAGCGATACTGAGGATCTCTTGTGCGTAGACTCGATAGAGAAAATCTGTATTCATCAATGGCTCGCCCGTATTTCCACAGTGGATACAGACACTTAGTTCCATCAGATTCATCTGAAACAGCAGATGTGCGAGACACTGAGGTTCACATACGATATCTTCTGCCTGTCCATTCGCCATATCCGTATCCTGTGTCTGATCTTTCATTCGAAGATACTGCATCCTGTCAAATGTATCGGCATGTAAAGCATCAAGAATTGCTTCCAATGCTTCTGTAGCATCGTTCATATCTCCAAGATCGAATACGTCGCTAAGAGCTAATCGGACGCTTTCGACGTCCAAGACCGGTTCTTCCGCGAATTGGTACAGGACGAACAATTGCTCCAATTCACACAACAAGCAAGGCTTGTCAGTATGTTTCTTTCTTTCGTTCAAATGATGGAGCGCATGGTCGCCGGATGTAATGAGTGTACGACAGGAACGGAGATGCCAGAGCGACTGTAAGATCACGTTTAGGAAGCAATTGTTGTTGCCCCAGCCATTCGACAGACCTTTACGGCGACTAGCTAATTGACGTAGGCTGTGGCTAGCATTCATGTAGTCCGATGAAGGTGGTGCATCCGGCTCAGTAAGCTCCTGCGCACGGATGAAGTGAGACGTCTCCATCGTCTTCCGAAGTGGCATTGTCTGTCAAAGAGTTACGTGTTGTTATTGGTACAGTCTATCAACAGTAATACTCTACTTAAAAAGATACAAAGGTTCAGAGTACGACTGTAAAGAGTGTGTCAATAGATATGATTGATGGATAGCAGCCCAAGCATACATCAATCGAATCGATTTGAGATACATGTTAAACAGTATGCTACGCCTTCATCGCTCTACGGGACTTGGTGCTAAGAGCACTGCAAGAGCCTTCTCCTCTCTCGTGGATAGCACGTGGCTGCAGGACAAGATCTCTTCGAATGCTGACAATATCATCCCAGTGGACTGTAAGCAAGAAGATAGTTTCTTGGAAGGCCATATTCCAACAGCTCTTTCGCTCGATGTTGGTGCTACTGGACTTAAAGTAGATCGCATGTATCATCACAGATGTATGCAATAAGGTTTAATCCTAGAATACATAGGATCAGGATCCACCAGGGACATCGATCATGAAAAAGGAGCATTTCCAAGAGTATGTCGACGAGCTCCGACTGAATCCACGTCATACGCTGGTCTTCTACGACGACGCTTTCGGAGTGGTATGCGCACATCCTTCCAATGCACATGAAATGCATTCACACTAGACTGGTCGATTAGAAAGCAGCACGAGCATGGTGGGTCTTCCGCTACTTTGGATTCCCGAAAGAGCAGCTCAAAGTATCTTTCTCTTCCATTCCTACATGGACATTACGCTCATAATCTGCATATCAAAGATCTTGGATGGTGGATGGAACAAGTGGATGGCCGACACAAACGACGTGTCGTCGGAAAGCGAGTCCTTCCCAGCATCTGCAGACCCCATCTGGAGGTACAGACCCTCACATGCTCTAATCTAAACGCTCACACTCACCCACGTCCAGTCCTCACGAAGGCAAGGACCTTGTCATGGATCTCGATGGTCTAAAGGAAGCAATCGAGGACGAAAATTGGCAAATCGTAGACACTCGATCGGAAGGTGAATACAATGGCAGTGCAGCGTATAATAAACATGCTGGCCACGTCCCACGTGCGATCCACTATGAATGGACGGAAGCTCTGGATGTTGCCAATCTTGGTGTCTTCAAGGACACGTCTGAACTACAGACAAGGCTCGTGGAGGAGCTAGGGCTAGAAAAAGACAAACCAGTCGTCACGTACTGCCAACGTGCTATTCGTGCAGCCCACACGGCTTTCGTCTTGGAAGAACTGCTCGGTTTCCAAGACGTGCGTGTGTATGAGGGCTCGATGATCGAGTACCTCAATCGTGACGACACGGCCGTGGAGAAGTGAGCAAGACAAAGTGTCCCATCTAGCTAGACAAGTCAGCATGAATCCCATCTCCCAGCTCTTGAATACGACCGCATCTGCACTATAAATCGTGATCATTTCGTTCGCATGTCTTACGGGTTGTGCATAGCAGATGGATAGCAATCAGTCAGCTAGCACTGTTTTGTTTGACGTAAACGCCAGTCATCCAATGCCTTCAAGTGGCTGATGCCAAGTCATCCATCTTCGGTACCAAGTGACTTTATTGAACGAAGTGGAGCAAGAACTTTTACACGCTGCATGCTACCTTGTCGGCTGCCGTACCTTCGTGCTGACGAGCAAGTAGGAGATCGATGTGGATGGTGAACGCGTATCCTGTTTCTGCACCTCCAGTATCCTCGTCACCGACGGAATAAACCTTGCGTGATGATCAGTTTTATCTGAGTTGGCTTGAAGCAGTCATACAAGGCATAGAGCGAACAAAAACAGTGGGCTTCCAGTCACGACGGTAGCTGGACAACACATCTTGCGCCGCATCAGCAAACGATGTGCGGGCTCTACGCAGGTTTCGGGCGAAAACACATGCTTGAGTGAAGCCGGGTACAGACCGGCGGGTCTTCATCGGCTGGCGTTCACATCCAAGCCTTTGCGTGCTCTGGCTAGTACTTCGCACACGACATATTTGATGCTGTATCTAGTAGTGATAGATGGAACTACGGGAGCTGCTATGGCAGGCGTGGTTGCACTCGCGATCGAATGGACGGAGATACGAGCTTTCTGAGCGCATTGTATTTGAGACTGTATGCGCTCTGTCGTTTCGCATCTCGCTGCTCCATGGCATTAGGCACAGGACGCTCGGGGTCAGGCGAGTGGCGACGTTTCCTTGTCGCATTTCGCCGAGTACCGTTTGCTCGGACGGTGTAGTGTGGTATTGTCATCTTATCGTTGGAAGAAAAGTAGGACGTTGCATCCATACACAGAAGATCATCCATTGCAAGGACCACGAAGCGTCGAAAGCGCACTCGACATCTTTGGGGGTCGCAACGTGAAACCGACCTTGAAACCATCACCTTGTGCCGCTTGGCAGGCGTTTCTATGCCAAATCCATGCTCGGCTGCATCACGACCGAACGCACCAAGGGATGAAAATAACGAATATAGAGCTTTCCGATTGAAACGGGTCTGGGATGGATGGAGTACTGGTACTTTAGCCAGTGGAAGCTGAACAGTCTGAGCTGGAATTTGTAATGATGCAACGATTAGACTCCGTGCGACCATAAGCCACTGCAAAAACAGGAGTCCATAATCATTCTGCAATTTCTACCGGTTGTAGCGAAGCCTACCTCAATCCTTTGGACGTACCCTGCACTCCTTTGATCGTCATTTTCATATTTTCATCCTGGACATCAACCGCCGGAGTTTTCATCCGGCTAGTAAATAATCAACCGAAAGGATACTTGTCGTCATCGAGTAGCACGCACCACTCATATACATCCGATGGATCTCAAACGCATTCTCTCGAATCCGGACGACGGCGGGTGGATCGTCATCGGCGAAACATCGAGCGAAGCGGAGATGCAGGACTTTCGACGGTCTTTGAAACGCAATGCTATTATCAACACACACTTGGTCAACTGCACGATGCACCACGATAACAACACAGTCGCAGCTCAGGAAGAGCACAAAATGAAAGTCCAGTGGACGAAATGCACCTCGGCGTTGTGCCATCCACGAGAGAGAGATCTATCTACGCAAAAGGGGCCACGGCAAGTAAGGACGTGTCCGGTCCAGTTGCGCATGTCGACGTGCCAACTCACGTACG
The DNA here is from genome assembly GCA_023334545.1 of Salisapilia sapeloensis. Taxonomy (NCBI): domain Eukaryota; phylum Oomycota; class Peronosporomycetes; order Peronosporales; family Salisapiliaceae; genus Salisapilia; species Salisapilia sapeloensis. The sequence goes on along the minus strand of JAADVB010000110.1, from coordinate 49,734 downwards.
CAGGCATCATCTGCCAGACATACCAACACTTGAGTAACGAACACGACTCCCAAGAGCCTCTCCAGACGTGCGTCACGGAAGAAATGAAGGCATACATCGTTCGGATGCTGTATCAAGATAGCGAGGTGAAACCTATGACTATCTACCGGCAGCTGGAGCAGCTACATGGCAAAGGCTACTTTGGCGCGGACCTCATGCCGACGAAAATTCAACTCCGTAATGCTCTCACCTATTTACGCAACCGCAAATTACGCTTAAACAGCCCCAATGGGCCTCGAAAGCGGCGGCTACTGTCCTCACCTAGCATGTACGACGGTCGATACTCGCCACCTTTGGAAGAGAGACGTCAACCGGAATAAAAAACGCAGCATACGGAATTGAAAGTCAGTAAAGAAGTACATGTGTGTTCCACGACATTAAATAAACCGATCCTGTGGATTATTTTTTATCTTTATGCCTTCTACATGTTGATTTCATTCCGATTGAAGAAGTGGAATGAAAAGTCTTGTTGCTAAATGGAGGATACATTTGTTCGCTATATGGAATTCATACAGGTAATCGACCAAAGCTGTAAACTAGCGACTTTACTCACATCTAGCATGTTGCTCAGAATCTTGTACAGTACTGCATGACGAGCCACCTCTCTCGAACGGTTGGCATGCGACGAGGAAAAGAGAGAAGGAAAAAAGCTCGTATGAACTGGGAGATTGCTGAGAAGTAAAGAGATAGTACAGTTTTTCCAGTTTATTATAACGGCTACCATTTTCCGTAGATCAGTATCCCATGACAGTTCTACTCTCTACTGCGAAGCAGCGAAATGTGGATGAACCATCCCGTAGAACACAATTTCCGCGGTATGAAGATAGGAAACCGCTCTATGGGATGCAGTTGGAAGCTGGAAGAAGATAGAAATAGATGGATATTATTCCAATCGCTCGTCATACTAGAGGACATTTAATTATACCCTCCATCGTCAATCTTGAATAGAGCCACAGTGTATCAAAGATACATCTTGAGAAGTACCCCTCTACCACGATTGCGTTCGATTATGATATCAAATCCCTATACTGGTGAGCATCATCCAAATCGTCTATACACGAACTTTGTGGATGTCCTCTCATAGTCATGACAACACATCGGTCTCGATCTACAGACAGGAAGGACTTGTGGGAGGTGCATCCGTTTCCTGTTGAAGTTAGATAGAAGTTGCAAATTGTAAATTCACCACTTTTCGTATATTTACTTTCCTACAGTTGTACTTGAACTTGTAAAATCCCCTCTTCCTCCATCGAATGCCACAACGGAATCATGAGCTCCAAGCAGCGACAGACAGCTTCGAGTCGTACGCGACGTACTCGGAAGGCATCTGAGCAAACACCTGAAGCGCAAGAGAGTTTTGTAGGACATGCAAAACTTACTGAAGCGCAATGTATCACAGAAGACCATGCATTGCGATTGCAAGACAAGGTCGAAAAACTGCTGGAGGCCGGAGCACTCGATTCGGCTTTATTGCTCAGCGAATTATTGATTTCACTACGTCCGATGGATCATATAAGTCGATCCACTACGGCCAAAAGCAACTACCTACTTGGATGCGTTCTATACGAACGCCTAGAGTTCCGGAGAGCAATCGTACGTCTATTTCCACACTATCACTCCATTCTCCTTATTTACATTCGCCTGTAGAAATACTTTTCCGACTATGTCGAAGATATTCGACAGGTTGAACCCACTCTTTCATCTCGTGATAAAGTGAACGTGACAGTAAAAGTGGCTCGATGCTGGGAAAAACTCGATTGCCCGAAGAAAGCACTTGATCAGGTCAGTAGTTTTTTAATCAGCTCTTATCTACTTATAGCTATAGTCTTAAACTTCTATTAGCTCTTATCTATACCCTCAAGCGAGCGAACGTTGACGGTGAACCTCATGCTCGGTCGATTGTACATGAACAATGGAAATAAAACCAATGGCGAAATGGCATATACCGAAGCACTCAAGTACCATCTACCTATCGTATACAACAGCAATCCCCTCACATATTCTTTAGACAAGATCCGTATGCAATGGAAGCAGCCATTGCGCTCGCACGCTCTGCCGCTCTACGTAACACTCCTCCAAACGCATCCAGTCAGCGCAGTCAAAGCGTTTCCATTGATACTTTCTACTCCACTCCATCTAACGTAGCGGAAGAGGATGCTGTGTGGATGCATTCTCTCGTTCAAGCACACATGTGTCTCGCCCGTCAGGATCTCCAAGGCACGATCGCAGGTCTGGAACAAGTGGATTGTAATCGCTTTCCAGATAATCTACCTTGTGGTCTCCTCCTCGGTAAAATACGTCACTCGCGTCATGAACTCACTGCTGCTCAATCGGATTTCGAAGCCATGCATGCCCTGGATGAATATAATCTTCAAGACATGGACGTCTACGCAGACGTTTTGTATCAAAAGCAGAACAAAAAATTAACCACGTTCATTCCCAAGCTCTTTGGCATAAGTACCGAAAGACCAGAGCCATGGCTAGCTGCAGCGAGTTTAGCTCAATCGAAGAAAGATACAGAGCGTGCGTTAGAGTTCTGTGATCGAGCAATTGCAGTTGCACCAGGGTACACTCGTGCAAAAGTGAAGCGAGCACAAGTTCTTCTGCAATTAGGTCAATACTCGAACGCTGAAGCAGCATTCTCTAGTGTCTGTCAGATCCATCGAGACTTTGATGCGTTATCTGGTCTCACAAAGACTTATTGTCAGCTGATGTATGCTGGTCAGAGTCGACAGAAGCAGGCGACGATGGCAGCCAAGACACTCGTGCGACTGTTTCCGACGCAAAGTCGAAGCTACTCTCTGCTTGGCGAAGTGTATGCCATGACAGGGAATCAGTCGGGTGGAAAGAAAGCGTTTGAACAGGCTTTGGATATGTGTCCAAGTGACTCGGATGCGATGCTGGGGGTCGTTGGACTGATGGAACAAAGTGGGAATGTGCAAGGAGCGATTGATCGACTGCTTGAGGTCGTGGAACTCATCGGACAAGCTCCGCTTTTTACAAAACTAGCGGAACTGTATGGACAACAGCAGCGACATCCAGAAGCGATGAACTATTTCCATCGAGCACTAGCGGTCGATCCAGCATGTGAACAAGCTGTGCAAGGAATGGAGTTGTTGGAAAGAATGATGGCGGAGGGATTTGAGAATAATCAAGATAACCATCGAGTAGATGAAAGTATGACGGATAACGAGTAAATGGAGACGTATGCACGTTGACTGTCATAGACAGACCTGACCTACCCATGCTAGTGATAGGAGACACGTACGCCATAGCGTGAATGCGTTTACATACGCCAAGTCATCTTGTAGAGAAGTTTCCCATTGGTCTGTCGATCGGCATCTACGATATAATAAGACTGGTTTTAGCATTGTTTCTCTATCTGCTTTCATAGAGTGCATACACTTCCGTATTGCTGTCTATCTTGGCTTGGAGTCGATCAATGCTTGGCGTCTCTGTTAGGAGAATGACAAGTGACACTAGGACTAGTAGCATGGTCATTGCAATCTACTGGCACAGTATCTTTATACTAGAGCAGAAATGATAAAATCGAAATGCAAGGTACCTTTACGGATCTTTTGCTACTGCTGCAGTTTCTTTCTACTTCTACTTGCTCTTGGAAAAATCGCACTCCAAGACCAACGAGCTCAGCGTTTCTACATGTTTGGTGAGCACAAAGTCTCGAGACGAAAAAGTCAAATTAAGCTGTACAAGAGAATGTAAAGAAGTTGACGGGAGATTTTTGCACCAGGGATCGACTCGCAAAGTCTCGCTTTCTCAGAATTGGGTGATGATGCGTCCATTGCAATAGGCCCCAGGTCTTCCATCCAGCACATACCAACTATCATGCCTTGACACAGTAGTGACAACTTTGTTGATAGTTGGTTACTTTGAAACCAGGATATGCTTGGGATCATAGAGGATATATGCGGATCAGTGTCATTAGCTGCAAATATATGATAAGGCAGTACTCGTTGCAAGCAGGCAAGCCACGACTTTCTGCTGTTGTGCACTGAGTATATATCTCCGCTTTTGGTAACTTGGACAAATCTCGTTGGACCATTTTGGCTCCTTTTATCTATAGATCCCGTGTGCAATTCCTTCTTGTACTTGTTTAGTATTTGAACAATCTCAGCGTGAGATCTCAAGACTTTTTCAGATCCATTCGGAGGGGGAGGAGTATCGTTGACAGAGTGACTTGATGAAAGTGATGGTCCTTGAGAAGGAGTTGAACTGCTGATGGATGACACGTCCGAGTCTACTTCTTCACCGGTCATCTGCTCTTCAGACATGATGCAAGGTAGTGAATAGCTGTAAAATTGTACGAGTTCATGTACTGCGAAGCGATCTTTCAACTCGAAACGGCAAGAAACTGAACAAGTCGAATCGACTCATTTCGGCCTAGCAAGGAATGGCTGTGTCAACGCGGTTTGAGTTTCCACTCTTACAAGATGAGGTTACTGCTATCGTTCAGGACGCAGTATTAAGCACATTGGAAGGCCAAGTATATGATCATGCAAAGGTAGGACACTTCACTATCCCTTGAACTACAGCAGTCATCTCGTTCTATCTGGCTCATTTGTGATGAACAGGTAAACCAGTGGAACAACAACATGACATCGGCTTGTACGGAAGATCTCAAGAATCTTTCACCGGTAATTGCTGGCAATAGCTCAAATACGATGGTGCGAAAGGTTAATTTTTTTATCTACTCAACGTAGAATTTCAAGTATGTTATTACGTGCTTCATCTGCGAACGCAAGGGATCAGGCATTCACATGCAAAGGTAAGCAATCTAATGCGAATGAGCTCATGAATGAAGAAAAGTCTTGTGGATTTACGCTCATTTATATGCTTCAGCTCATCCTTCTGGGATCAAAAAGCCGACGGTAAGCTATATTTCTTTATCTTACACAATCCAAACTTATTCACGCTAATGACCAGGATCATGCACTATTTCGTGGGAAAACCCCACAATATCAGTTGTCTTGTGCGTCTACGGCTTCGCCTTATAAAATAGAAACGAGTTATAAATGATGGAGTTGTATATATATTCGACTTGTAAATGATTTCATGTTATGGATTACACTTTGCTTTCTACGCTGCCAAGACAGGTCGCTCCTTTGAACACTGACTGTTGACAATGTCTTCTCTAGCTTTCAATCTCAATGGATCGATGGCCATAAGCCATGCTCGCATCTCTGCAGTGGTTGAAGCTTGTAGTGACCAGACAATGTACTTGGAACCTGACAATCCCACTAGTTGGAAGGCAAATGGATTGCTTACAGTCGAGGAAATATTTGTGTGAGCCTTTGAAAATAGGTGGGAACTACGGCTTCGAGACAATATTCCTGTATCATTCTTCGAGCCCAATGAACTGGAGCTAAATGGACGTCCGTTGACACCTAGTTTAGGCTCTCCTGCGTTTGGATGTACACTAGGATAGATTCCAGACGCATCGCTTCCCACTTTTGCCACACCTGTGAGCAATTGACAGCGAGATATGTCAAGTACTCCGATCTGCTCATGGCGGTCGTAGCTCTTGTAAGCGTACAAGAACGGCCTGCGTAAAACGAACCATCGGCGTTTGCACCTGGCGTGGTGCTTTCTACCCCATTGTGGCATGGCTTTACTAGATTTTAGATCTGCGTATGTTGATGCACCACCTTTGCCAAAGGTGTCATTGCTCGGACGACTCGTCTGAGTAAACATGAGAAATCCACTCATCTCTGCACCTCCATCCTCCCACAGCAAACAAGGCTCAGTTACAAAGTGAACAATGTGTCGCTCACAAGGCTTCTGCTTGAAACTTTCTAGTTCAGTCTCTTGTGCACTCAGATCTTGGACATACGCATCGTCTACGCGAAGTTTCAGCTTTTTGTTATTCTCCTGGGCTATATACGCAGCATCAGAACTATCCGAATCAACAGAAACGATCTGGTATCCATCCGCTAATGCACCCAAGTGCTTAAAACAACGAAGAGCATCTTCCGCGCTTACATTCGCACTTCTCTTCCCTTCGACGTCATTGCCTTCTTTTAATAGACGTAGTTGCGATGCTGACAGATACTGGCGAATGCGTTCGAGATCAAGCACATTTTCAAGTCTTTGCAGTCCTTGAATATACGACTCTACGTAGTACATCGTATCTGCTTCTTTCGGTTCTAATTGAGCTAAATTATTCGAAGTCGCGCCTCCTTCATTAGATAGTTCCTTTTCCGTTGACATTACCACATCAACAGCGTACCAAGTCCCCAATCTGTAATCTCTGCTAATTTGACCATAAATTGCATTTTTGGATCGCCCTAGCTCAACTTCGTGCGCTATTTTCTGCCTTGTTGATGTCGATGATGGCTTTAATTTGGTGGTAACGCTCTTTGAGACAATGATAGGCGTTGATGAGACGCTAGTGACAAAAGCAATGACTACGCGGAAAACCCCACGTCTTCCTCTTCCATCCACTCTTTCTTCAGCGGTCAAGTCCTTATCCCACTTCGCTGTGGTAGACACAGAGCGACTGGATTCGTCTATGTCATTCTCGCTACGGTGGTCAAGTGAAACCCAGTTACCATATCGATTCGGTTGAGCTTCTTTTAACGTTCCACTAGCTGATGATGCCGACAAGGTCGAGTGCTGACTTGATGCTCGAGGTGAGGCAACAAGATTTTGAGCGCTTTTATAAGTTGTATCATTATAGCTTCCAAACTTGCTTTGTATAGCAAACGGAGGAAGCAAGTAGACACCCACAATTTTCTTTAGGACGAGCGTCTTTTGATCTGCTTGTGTCACACGAATAGCCAATCTCCTCGCATGCTTCACTCGCAATCTCAACGATCCGTCTGCCTTTACATCGACAGGATTGAACACTCCATCACTGTCTCTTTCCTCAATATCCACAGAGATGAAAAATTCAAGTGGGAGTCGATACTTTAGTTGTGGTATGCTCCTCACCGTCTCTTCGGTAGCATCATGTGATCCACTCTCACTAACATGTTTATTTAACACATTCGGCAAACTGTATCCCCAGAGCTCTACTCGAATAAAGTCATCCTGACTAGCTCCTGATGCTTTGCTATCCTTAGATCCACGAATAAAGCTAAATGGTTGGTTGACGTCGAATGTCAAAGTACTCTCTTCATCTCGAGGTGATTCGTGCAAATGACCTGTCGACATTGGTTTTGTAGAGCTAGACTTTGATTTCGTCCACTGAGTCAAAGTCATGGATATACCATTGTCTACTAAATCTCCTGCCATTTCTTTTAAAAGATGCACAGATAAAATTGTTATAGAAACCTGGATTGGTTCTTGCGTCGAAATATGCAATGGCTGTCCATAGACTCGTTGCAAAGTATTGAGCAATCTGCTGGATGCCTTTACTTTACTCGACGACGTAGACTCGCTCACTTTAATGACGAATTGTCCGACGGAAGATCCTTGACTATCAAATAATGCGACTTTAACATGAGATTCGAATGAACGAGAGCCATTCGCATGGTGATGGCCGATAGAAGAAAGGTAAATCCTTCCACAGCCGACTAAGCGTGTACATTGGCGAGGTTGAGCCTCCGACCTCTCTAGAAGTTTGAGTTGAGTATCATCCGGTCGGACGCTGTGAGTCTTATTGAGTCCATCATGCTCATTAGAACTAGAGATTGTCGATGCATCTAACTTTGGAAGAATAACTTTCGTAGTAGGAACAAGCTGGCTGGATCGGCTTAAAGTCGCTTGAAGCTGCAATAGTGCACATAATTGCATCTCGAGCTCTTTTCTCGTCCAATTTGATACAGTAGAGCGACCATCTCCAAATGTTTTTGCGACAGAGATTGTATTTTCATCGTCATCGTTGTCGTAAAATGCCATGCTCAAGCCCAAGTCTGTGCTAATATTATTCGCTTGAGCAACTAAATCTCTTAGGCTTCCTTTATGTATCAAATGTATGAATGGATTCTCTGCGGTAATGAGTGGAGAGACTGGTACAGGTTTCTGCTTTGTCTTTGCTTCAAGCATTAAGGTTATTGTTGAAAGTTGGAGCTGGTCTCCATTTGTAAGTTGACACATTTCTTGGTCTTCTGGAAGTTGTTCGTTGTTGATACAGGCTCGAACGAGACGAGGACGAACGAGCGTCACTTCATAGTATACTCCAATCTCTTTATTATCCCCATCGAGATCATCTTGCTTTATGTGAAATTCGACGAGGAAGTCGTCATCCGGTTCATCGATCTTTATGCATTGAGTACTGGATGGTGCCTTAGCAGATCTTGTTATTGCGCTTTGAGTAGCCAATACTGTGTGACCCAAAGCCAACTCGTACGTACGCACTTCTTCGCGTATAGGTGCAAGCTGTATAAGTTTTGGTAACGATGACTGTAAATTGCTTTCCACATTGTGCTTCATTTGATCTTCCTCATCTTGTACAAGCTTTAGATGTGAATACGCTCGCTCGTGCTCCAAAATGCTTCGATTCAAGGCTTCCTCATGATTGGACCCTCTACGAGATTTCACTCTTGCTAATTCATCTTTGAGCTGCTGAATTTCTTCTCGTAATTGTCGAATCACTTTTGCATTCTTATCTTCATTCACCACAGCTCTATTGACAACGCGTTTCGCTGACTCTGCATACCGAAGTGTGCTCATCGTCTCTTCATAATTGTCTGCGGATGGACTGATCATTGCAATCATCGTCGTCTAACAAAGAGAATCAGCACTGCTTTTTTGCATGTGGCTCTGCCATGCTTACCTTTGCGTTTCCTCCTAAGCTCTCTTTCAATAGCCACGTGAGAGTGCTATCTCGATACGGCACTCGATTGGCACTATTTCTATCGTGCAAACAAGTCTAAGCACATCCGTGCATTCTATCATAACTATAGTTATACCTGCTTAATGATGAAATCACTCGCCCAAGTGTTGTTAAACTTTGATTGATCATTGCGCCTTCTTTTAATCGGTCACCACTCGTTTCAGATGCATCAGCACGCTCGGATCCAGCTAAGTCTACTAGACAGATCTTTGCAGTCTACAACCACCACACCAGCCACTTAGTCGCGAGTATTAAATACGAAATCGATAAGAGCGAATACCTTGTTATGGGCACTGTGCGACTCATTGTCGATAACCGTTTGAGTGAGTGTGATCGTAAAGATGGCATGTGATCGAGAGGACACAGCATTCATACGCGTAGACGCAACGGTTCGAAGTCGGTCTCCTGCGAGAAGTTCCTCTGCGATCTCAGAGTACGAAACGACAGACTTTGACGATAGACCCTCAACGAACGGTCCAGTAACCGGATGCTCGCGCACCTTGAGTCGCCTTGAACTCGTGTAACTTCGAGGATAGGAACCAAACGCTGGTACTAACCTTTGTGCTGGTGACCCAGCTTGAAATTCATCGCCTCCTCTTAATTGCACGGCATCCGATCCAGCGTGGGTTGATGCATCCATGGGATCCGCACTAACGTGTGTGCTCTCGTCTAATAGATCATTGACCTTCTCCTTGTAGATTTCGCAGTAGCTCACCTATATCATTGTGTTTCAGCACAAAGTTTCGAGAGCAGATGCAATGACACATTATACCTGAACGTTGTACACTGTCTTTGAGCCCGTCTCGACGGACTCTAGTAAATCATTTTCTATCGTATCGTACTCTTGCAATTCACTCTTCCGACGGTACTCAATTTCTTCAAACAGAGTTTCACAAACTCGAGGAACAAGACCTCTGCCCGTTTCCGACCCGTCCCCGACCATACTATGAGTTTTTCCACTTCCAGTCTGCCCATAGGCGAGGATTGTGCAATTGAATCCTTCAAAGGCTGACACTATCATATTCTTGCCAACTTGTTCAAACAGCATTTCTTGATTCGACCTGGCCTCAATAGCATCCTCGTCTTTCCATTCGATACTTCCTTCATTCCCTGATCCATTCATGTGCAAATAGGTCGCACCGAAACACCGATCGTAGTGAAAAACGTGACAATGGCCTGCTGAGATTGCTGCGGCTAGTACTTCAGGTGCGAGGGAGTCAAATGTCGTAGGATCAGATTGTATCGCAAGTCGCAGAGTAGCTGGCAATGCTTCGAGAAAGGTAGCATTTTGGAAGATACTCGGATGCACAATTTGGATCGCAGAAGAAGAAACGTGGACAACGATCTTAGACCGAGATTGTACTTCTTGGATACTTGGAGGCCTGGCGCGGACGATCACCTTTACTGCACAATCTTCATCTTGGTCATCGCTAGGGACTCGATTACGCCTAGCCATCGCTCTTGAGCTTCCACCGTTTCTGCTTGTACTGTTTCTTAATGTAGAGTGCCTTTTTGGTCGTTTCAGACAAATTGGAGTAGAACGATCCAGGTCCATACTTATCCATCGATGAAACCGAATGACTCTTGTACTATTCATGGCACTGATCAAACTCCTCATCCTGAAGGAATGGCTGATGATAATCAGTCAGATTGCCGATGCAAATTCTGTCATGAATCATGGTTGCCTCTCAAGGTAACCGGGTCTTCAAATCATGTCAGTACACTTACTAGTCAAAACGTCGAGCCTACAGATGATTTCGATAAGAGTGGGCTTTCCATGGACACTGCAACAAAAGTTGCGTATTACTATGGCCAAGTTTCCAACGTCTATGCAGATGTACATGAACTGTCACGCTGCAGTGGCTTGAATGCACAGGAGGGCGAGTCGATAAAAGGTATCGATACCAAGATTTGTTGTCTGCTTAACTCACTTTTAAAGCAAGCAAAAGAAGACGCCAATAACATCTTATTGTTGTCGATGCTTATCACTTCGTTTGAACCTTTGGCGCGAAAATTTCTTAACTTTGCACTCAAAAGCAAAGCGCTGTGGACTGCCGAGTCGAAAAAGATGCAAGAAGCTAGCGAAAATGATGGAAGCAAAGAGCATATCACAGTTAACTGCCGAGTCGCTCTTCACGCCGTTTTTTATACGATTATCACAGGTTTGACCGAATGCACCACTCTTCTCAAGCCAACTTCCCAGCTACCGGAAAGAGGTCGAGAAAGCGTGCCTCACGGTAGCGAAACAAATGCGTTAGTGGCTATAGAAGCGTTGAATGTGATAGACGAATATCTGGCACCATACCAAAGATTATACGAGGAGATCGAAGGAAGCATTTTAAAATCTGTCCGGAGAGAAATACTGCGCATTTGTACGTCTCTACAGCCTGCTAAACGAAGCTCCATTGTTACTGCATGGAGAACGACAAGTGCAATAGATGCAGGTGAAATGGTTAGGAGGATCTTATCGCAGGTGCTTACACCCATCAGCACTTGTCTTGCAGAACCACCATCGGTCCCGTCAACCTCTTTGTTTCCACAAATTTTTCATTGCTGCTTAGAAGTTGCAATTGATCAAGTACTTACGACGAACGAAAAGATGAACGAAGTGTTCGCGATACAATGCGATCGAGGATTCGATGAAATTAAAATGTGGGCAGTTGATACAGAGACTGCATACAATGCTAAGCTTCCAGTTGATGTATATGATCAAAGTGTTGCTAAAAGCTCTGTATCAGAAGAGGCTCCAACGAACCAGGCAAAGCTTTTGAACGTCTTCACATCATATCCAGAGCTGTATGCCAATACAAGTCTCTCATCATTGAAGATGGATTTATCATCCTGCAGCGCTTTCGATCGTCTGGCTGATGCATTGCAACACTGGCTCACATCAGCAAAACTACAACCTATGACGAAAACTGGAGCTCGGCAAAAAATGCTTGGACATTTTCCTGGCCTAGGCTCTTCCTTCCGCTCGTCGTTCCGAGTGCTTAAGCCCAAAGCAGCGAATCGAGTTGCTGTCAGTACGTCCTCCCTTTTACTACTTTCATTAATTTTACATCAAGCTTTTAAACTTTTGACGATATTAGGCAGTCTTCCAACTAGCACGCCTGAAGAGAAGAGTTACTTGGAAACTAAGTAGTAACGACAGGATTGTCCGTGCAAAGGCCTTAGTTTGGAACAACGTGCTATATAGATGAGAACCTATGTATATTTAAGCGTGCCACGGATAGACTTCACAGCTCTGCTTTTCGTGGAAGTATCTTGAACTGTGTCAAGTTCACTGTAACGCTTCATTCGCGTGTCTGTCGGTCTTTTAGGCGATCATCGTAGCTATTTTACATTCCCAAAAAGTTACGTTATGCAGTATCTGATCCACGTGAATGACCATTCGTCTCAACTTCCATGATAGGCTTGCTAAATCCACTTGAACGACTAGTATTGTCATCACATGAACCGCTGGAATCCAAGTGTCTATAGAACGCTCTACAAAGCTTTACTCGATCTTCTCTACACCAAATTAAGCGCACAACACCATTTATACGGCATTTACTTCTCACTCTACTTTTTACCGTGCATGCGATTCCTGGCTTTTCATAACAACGCATAGTACTCATCCACTTCCAATATCGTTTGGTCATCTCGAACCTGTACCGTAACTTCTGGACATGTACCATCTCAGTACCGGTACATGTGAACGAAACCCATACATACAAAATTTAAGTCTGAACAATAAACTCGATAGGAATCATGAGCTCCAAGGCAGCAAGCGACGATGATCAGGAGACGATGGTCTTGCGTGCGACGCCGTCGATCAAGCGCTACAACGTCGCTCGTTTCGACACGCCGCAGCTCCCGAACCTACGCAAAAGCCACCAGCCGGTGATGATGTACCGTGAGCCTGAGCGTGTACACTCTTCGGACGAAGAAGAAGAAGGCGAAGAGACCGGTGCTTTCCAAAAGAAGCGTCGTCGTCGTCGCAAGAAGAACCGTACAGCCGGCTGGATCATCGAGGACAAGGACGAATGCACCAAGTTCCAGGGTACCTTTGAAGGTGGTCAAGCATCCACTTACATGCTTCTCGTGCGTGATCCACAGACACGAGAGTTTAGTGCGATCCCGGTGGAGCAATGGTTCCGGTTTAAGAAGCCTCTCAACTACCGTACACTAACATACGAAGAAGCAGAGGAGTTAAACAACGAGAAGAAGCGAGCTGTCGAGCGATGGTTAATGAAGCACAAGCTCGCTGGTGATGATACTAAGGCTGATCCATCGGGAGAAGCCGTATCTGCCGGTCCGCGACTGCGTACAGGAGCTGTGGGTGCGTCTGGTGGGAAGAAGACAGGTACGAATGAAGATGTCTTCTCTGTGAGTGAAGGACGTGCGCGTCGTCCTGCTCGTCGGTCGAAACCTGCAGGTGGGGACGATGCGACGGGGGAGAATGGAGGAGACTTTGAGGAAGTCTTTGACGATGATGAAGAGATGGGTGTCGAGACGCAGCAAGCGGATGCGAATGTCGACTCGGAAGATGACGAAGATGAGTTAGATGGGGACGGAACGACCGGGGGGAACTTGACAGAGGCTGGACAAGCCATGAAGGATCTGCTCAAGAAGGATTGGAACTCGAACATGCCGGAGAGCAACGGGAAGGAAGCGGACGAGAATGAGGATGAGGATGAAGAGTACTCTGCCGAGGACATGGCGACACTCAAGCGCGATTTAGGTGGCAACATCATCTCAGTTGGGAATGCAGTCGGCAAGACGAGTGAAGCGACTACGGAGAATGCGAATCCGACGGAAGAAGCGAATGGGAAGCAAGTGGAGACGAAGGAAGCTAAGCCTGAGACGCAAAAGATCGTCGGAGTAAAACGGAAGGCAGAGGGAGATGCGAATGGCAAGGCAAAGGAAGATAAGCAGGCGAAGAATGCTGCGAATGCTGCTGCCAGTTCGAACGGCCCGAGACTGACGGAAGCTGGTGTCCAGCAAGAGTTGATGCGCTTTGGTGGTCGCATGCGGACGAGAGATTTGCTCAAGAAACTCAGGAAACAATTGACGACAGAAGAGAACAAGAAACTGCTACGAGACATCTTGCGTACGATCTGCGACGTCGAGGAAGATGCCATCGATGGACGTATGCTTGTGCTCAAATCACAATTCCGTTAGTGCACTACGTAAAGAAAAGAATGCGAAAGAAAAACGGTTGCTTGCTCTTTAGACCAAATCCTGTTCGTCTTCCAAGACGAATCTCAGTGCAAGCGGCATCTTCTTCGTCACAGTCATCCGAACGCGTAACTTGACAAAGAACGCAACGTCTACCGTCACTTCCCTCGACTCTTCATCCTCTTCTTTCGATTTGCGGTTCTTTCCCTTCTTCTTCATCCAAGTCAAAGTCAATTTCTTTTCATCTTCATCCCACTTTTTCTTCGAAATCCCTAAGTCCTTGACTTGAATACGACGTTCTAATCCGACTTCCATCATGTACAACGTAAAGCTCTGTTGACCAACGCCGACAACAGCACCAGTCACTTGTAAATCCCCATGCTGACGAATGTAAGCACTTAGGAAGACTTCATCGCACGCTGTCTCGGCATCCTTCGAAGCACGATTCTTGTCGTTACAATTCTTGGCAACGTCGGTAAGATCGCTTGGACTATCTCCTACTTCTTCTTCCATCAGACTCGACTGAAGGAGACGATGGACGACGACATCTGCATATCGACGGATTGGAGATGTAAAATGAGTATAATAAGGAATGTTTAAAGCGTAGTGACGTAGTGTCTCGGGGGAATTTACGTCTCCTGCGACAAGGTACTCTGCTGGCTTCATCGGCCTCGTCAGCATCGATTGGACAATAGCAAACGTATCTTCCCCTTGCTTCTCCCTCACTCTCTCCAAAGAAGTCGTCAGTGTCCTCGTACTCGACTCATCAATGTCAATCCCGTTCTCGCCAAGTAATGTGATAACTTGGTCCATACCCCTCTCCAGCGGTGGCTGATGGTTGCGTAAGAAAGCAGCAGAACCCACAGCCTTGAGCAGACGCTGGGCCACGAGGTAGTTGGCACACAGCATGAACTCTTCAATCAAATTGTTACTCTCCTTGATCTCGTACGTTCCGAACGATACGGGATTGCCTTTATCATCCAGTCGGAATGTCAGCTTCACATCGTTCAGACTTAATGCACCAGCCTTGAACCTCATGTCTCGCCTCCCTCGCGCCACTCGACCGAGTCTACGTACTCCTTTAATCACTTCCAGATCCGTCGCAGGGTCCGACGTCCTCCTTTCAACGTCCCACGAGTCCATTTTATCTGGCGTCACACGTCCATCGAGCATCATCTGCGCCGAGTCATAGTCCAATTTGCAGCAAGATCGAATGACCGACTTGCCAAACCATGGCGCCGTACCCTCTACGAGCGTCCCATCCTTATTCATATGCCACACGACAGAGAAAGCATACCTATCGACATCCGGTTGGAGTGAACAAAGGCGTTCACAGAGTAGTCGAGGCAGCATCGGAAGTACTCGATTCGGTAGATATACACTCGTCGCGCGCTTCTTTGCTTCTTCATCAAGCGATGAACCAGGCGAGACAAAGTGCGTCACGTCAGCAATGTGCACTCCGACTTCAAACTGCGTCTCGGCAGAGTTCAATGGACGAATGTGCAGTGCATCATCCAAGTCACGCGCACTTGCAGGATCGATACTAAAGATCTTGACAGACGTTCGAAAGTCTCGCCTTGACTTACACTCTTCTTCATCGACTACCCAGTCGTTACCAAAGCGTGCAGCGAGACTGTTCTGAATCTCTTGACGAAACTCTAGCGTGTGGTCCATCAGCCCTTGTCTCGTCAAGGCAGCAGAGATACCAGACTCGATGCCAGTGAACTCTCCGATCGTCTTGACAAACTCTCCCATGGGGCTCATGTGGTTCACACTCCAAGACTTGATACGACAAAAGCACAGCATATTCCTTGCATACTTTTGAGGACTCTTGACGAATGCATCCGGGAGTTGAAGACGTGGGATACGAATGCGTCGAGGTAGACGATTGTCATGTGCGTTGAAGAACGCATAGTCGTCATCTGTCGGTAGAGACTCCTTGTCGTTTTTAAGAGGGCTCTTTGGTTCCAAGTTACCAACATACCCGAGCGTATTACCTGGCGTCACGATCGCCACGACTTTCCCCACTGGCCTCTTCCCCTCCTTACTCGCAAAGGCATCAATTTCTCGAAGTTTCTTCTTGAAACTATCGTCCGTCGACTTGGCACTCGTCCCTAGACGTTTGGCAATATCCACATCCGGTCTCCATAGTGCCTTGGAAACACTGGAGTCATTAGAACCTGCTGATGTAGACTCCTTATTGTCTTTAGGCGCAGTGCTCCTGACAATCGGCCAGTCCTTTCGATCGAGAAGTTCGACCGCGACGAGGTCTCCGTTCATCGCTCGATTCCGCAGTCGCATACCTTTGATGTAGACGTCGATCGATAGACCGTTCACAGTCACATACGCGTCTTCCGACCTGACTTGCGCATTGATACGTAGCTTTCCCTGGACTAAATCTCCAGTCTCTAGCGATCGTAACACTTGGTCACGTTCCCGATACTCTTCATACTCGATCTTTTCTTCCTTGGATCGACCACGTGACTTGCTTCCTTTTTCCCTTGCTTTCTTTTCTTCCATCATCTCTTGATCCTTCTTCGCTTCTTGTTTTTTCTGATGTTCCTTCCTTCTCTTGGCATCCTTCTCTGCCTTCTTCTGCTTCTGTTGATCCTTCACCGCTTGTTTCTTTTCCTTGCCTTTACCTTCCGCTTTGCTCTCCTTTGGTTTCGGCTCGTGCTTGGTGGCACTCGTCGTCTCTTTTTTCGATTCTGCACTTGGTGGAGGCGCATGATTCGGGTTTCCAGCATCAATAAACCGCGCGTCTTCGTCTGGAATAGACTCGGGCGCCACACTTGGCTTCTTCTTCCGCTTCGACTTCTTTGAACTTGTAGCAGGCGCTTTCTCTTCTTCCTTTACTTCCGCTTCTTTATTATCTTTCCTTGTCTTTAAAGATGCAGCTTGATCCTCCGGAGCTGCTTCCACCTCTCCATCCACAGCACCTGATGCTCCAGTCTTCTTGGACTTGCGTCGTGGCCTAGACTTCTTTGGCTTAGTAGATTCTCCTACTTCACCCGCACTTGTGTTCTTTTCTTCCGTTGCAGCAGTAGCCTTGGCCTCTTCCCCCGCATTGCTCTTACTTGCAGCTGTGTCGTCCATGACAACGTCATCTTTCTTAACGACGACATACCCATCGATATCTTCACTATCTGCTTTCTTCTTTACCATGTCGTATCGTCTCGCTTGTGCTCTAGCTTGCAAATTACCTTCTGCCAATTTCTTTTTCTTCCGTTTGATTTGGGTGGAGATTGGTATCCAGAAGCATACTAATACCAAGTCAAATGTAGTTGACTTCTAAGAAGGATATCTCGTTCTTTTCTTTCTTCAGTCGGAGAATTCTCTTTTTTCAGGTAGTGGATGTAAATGGAACACTTTTCGGATAAAAAGAGAGGAATGAAAAGGTGGAGACGTCATTATATCAACTTTTTCTTGTATTTATTATAATGGAGTCTCTGGTGTGTGCTCTATTAACTTGCGCTTGGGAACATCATGGCTAATTGACTCATGTCCAAAGACGTTTCTTGCGCTTCTAACTTTTCATACGCTGCCAGGACTTGAGGAGACGAGTAGTCATCGTCATCCGTTGTCCAGAGTGGATTCCCGCTTTCATGTGGAACTGGAGATTCACCACCATTGGATGTCACGGGAGACCTCGGTGGATCCACTAGCCCTTCGAGACTAGCTACCAAGTGCTTGATAGATGGCATCTCCCACTCCTTGCTACTTTGATCGTCCCGAGTATTATCGGAATAACCCAATTGGGTCTCGAGATATTGCACTCTTCCCCACAACTTGCGGACCATGCTCTCCAGATCTTGCACACGCTGCTGAGTACGTTCCCGCGCTCTCGCAGCAGCAATACGGTTTTTCACACGTTTGACCTCGCGTTCGTCCATTTGACTTTCGGCCTCTGCTGGCAATTCGATCGCTGTGCGTTTTCGACGGCGGCGTGGTACACTACCTTTGCCGGTCGTCTCAACCTCGTCGTTATTCGACGTCGTGATAGGATTCCCACCTAACAATTGCTCCACCGCTTGCGCCATTGCTTCTGACGAATATCGCGTCTGAGATTCAAGAAAAGTTGAGGTAGAGGTCATTAGAAACGAGTGGAGTGGATCCGGTCGACGGGAAATTGCGTTATGGAAAGCTTCCTTGCGGTGACGCTCGCCGCCCTTTTTGCACCCATTTCATGCCTGGCGAGTCGTCGTCAAAGACCAACACTCATAACAAGATAGAGTGAAGGTTTTCTAGCCATACCTGACTCTTTCATAGGCATAGACGAGTATTTGCACCCATAAAGTGTACATGGATGGCTAGACAATCAAGCAAATGTTGATACGAGTAAAAGGAATAGAAATGTCGATGGAAATATATCTTCTACTATGACGACATGAATGTAAAAAGATAGATACTTTATAAAATCTAATAAACTTCATATTGTCAAAAAGACGAGGAGTATCAAGGAAAAAACTACTGCTATGGACAGGCTAGTTGGAAAGCGCGTACAGTTTCGTTTGGGGCTTCCCAGTCAGTTGCTTTGATGCGTGGAAATTGTAACTGGACAGGCTCCTTCGTACGTGGGAAGCGAGGCTCTACCGATAGAGCTTCCAGTGCCGGTCTTCCAAGCCTGAATGTTTTCGTGTTCGTGTCTTCCTGATGAAGATCTTTCATCTTTTTCTCCATACACTGACGCGCTAAAGTATTGCAGCGAGCATTTGCACGAGCTATTCTAGATATCGCCCGGGGGGTGAATGAGAAATACGGCGAAAAGCAGTCTACTCGATTCAATGCCACTAGCTCGACAGTCGGTGAAGCTGCAATGGCTGTAAACTGCCGATTCAAGTCATCCCCGATAAACATTTCATATCCAAAAAAACTTCCTGCATGCTCTATATGAAATGGTGTCTGTATCGTTGATACATGCACCTGTCCTCTCCATTCACGCTTTCCACTAGGCCACCGATGGCGTCGCTCATACTTCACATCCACTTCAAATCGAACGGAACCTTTACGGATAACGTAGAGCGCTCCGACTTTATCATTTTGGCGAAAGATAATGTCGTTTTGCTTGAGATTGACATCAATCGACACGAGCTCATAATAATGTAGTTTGCTTTCGACACAATCTCGAAAGATGTCGACTTCATTATGCAACCACGAGATCAGACTTTTCTTTCGCTTCGTTTGACTCCTTGCCAAAGTCTTGTGGTAATCCTCTGCTGTAATTTTCAACAATTCCACTCCAGGCATACACCCGAGCCTTGCATCATAGACACTTAAAGGTACTTCGGTCACCTGTACGTCTGCACCTCGAGTCGCATTCTCAAGTTGTAAAGCGATATCACCAAATGCGTTATTCTTGCCAACACTAGCTATCTTTTCGTCATCGATAAGCACATTAACTTCGCCTCGAAGAATGAGGTAGCACGCGTCTCCTGGATCACCAGTCCTAAAGACATAGCTAGATGGAGCAAAAGCTTCGTACTGGGCAGATTTAGCAATTTCTAGAGCTTGGTTTAGATCGAGAAACGCTGTCATCGAAGGAATTTTCATGATCCAACGAGCGAGGGATTGGAGCTCCACGATATTCCGTTCGTGTGGCTTCTTCTGTACTGCACTTCGCAATAACTCATCATGAGGTATAGCTATTTTAGCGTATTGAGGAAAGAATACTTGGAAATCCTTGCGATCTTGTAGCCATGGCGGGAATATGTCTGTCTGCTCAATGATACTTGCTGTCGTCCCTTTGGCATCATGACGAGAAGACTTGGCAACCTCGTCACTCCTGTCCGTACGACAAGTGCTTTCCTCCTCATCGACATCATTGAAGGGTGCAGTAAGAATCACAGGCAAGACAGAAACTCGGGATGATTTCGCTGTCGATCGGCGATGGGACGTTAAACTATCACTGCGTTGATTTGTTCTACCAGGTGTATTCGAAAGACCATCTCGAGACGTCAGATTAGAGTTCTTTCGTTCGTTTTGTGGTGAGACTTCGGTTTCTTGCTTTAGTGCAACGAGGATGCTACGACGGCGTATTAGATGGGCCTCCATTTTCAGGCCTTGCTCCGATGAAGACTCCGAAATGGAGCAGTACTTGATAAGGTGACATCTTCATGACCTGATCCAACCCCTCGAGGACGATATCAGACCTTAAAAGGTCGTTACATCATCCAAGTTGAAGTTTAGTTGAAGTAGGCTGCCTGTCTGCCGCTCCGAAGCAATAAAATACTAAATAAGATAATAATTAACTGTCAACCAACAGAGCATGCTGAACCGCGCGTTTATTCATCCATAGCAATTTGCTCTAGTATGACGATGCGTCGCATCGTAGCCATCTTCTCGTTTTCAACTGAGCGTTGCTTACTTTGCAGCAGTACCTCCCAATCAAGAACGTAAAACGTCTCGTTTCCTTCTTCCTTCGGTTGAAAACCACACCATTTCATCAATTTACTTTGAACGTCCGGCGTTAGATTTCCAACTGTCGATGCAAAGAATTGATTGCTCGCACGGATGCGTTGGAACTTTTGATCAGTAGGAAATTTCTCCACATTCCTCATGTATCTCAAAACCGACGACACAGCACTCCGGCAATCTTCTTTTTCCGACGTACTTAGTATCGTCTTGAGTGACTTAGACAGTTTGCTCTTCTTCATAACACCGCTGCTACTGTCACATACAAAGGCAATTGGATCCGTCAGATGATCACCGTCATTAAACCTTAAACTACGGACTTGACATCCTTGTGGAAGCGGCAGATCAAACGCACTTCCACCAGATCCACCAGTCTCGACAATCCGTCGAAAATTCGTCTCCACCTTTAGCGCATCCATCCATGCTCCACTACGACCACGCACTGTCGTCACATACTCTTCATCATACAACACTAACTCCTTGGTAGGTGAAGCAGACGCTTCCTTCGCTCTCTTATTCCCATATAGCTTCCCTTCCACCTCTACTGATTCATCCGATGCCAGTCGTCGATATGTAAATTGGACACCTTCCAACGTTCGCTCTCCCCATACTACATGAGAAAGTTGTTAGTAGCATTCGATACAAGAATAAAAAGCGTCGTACGTTTGATCCTATAGACACGGAAGGATGATATCATGGACGCAGACAGATCGTCACACTGCTTATCATCTCGAGTACCGTCCTTGCCATATCCTGAAAGAGGCAGTGGCTGGACGAATTGCTCTGACATGACATCACAAAACCTTTCTACAGAGTCCATTGTCTCTAATGGGAGTAGAGCCAGATGAGACCATGTAAACCCACTTCCAACGCCAGTGTTTTTCACTTGTAGCTTGGTGCTCGGACTTAACGTCATGTCCGACTTCATCGACATGGAGGATACGTTCGTACCATCTACATATACTACCAGAGTATCCTGTCCAATGTACAATCCCAAGTGGGCATATCCACCAGGTCTTACTTCCATTTCTTTACCCTCGTGCTCACCTGTGCCATCGCTTATGATCCACTTGCCAGATCTTTTGCCATCGCAACTGAAGGAGAACGATATTGATATTTGTTCACAAGTAAAGCTCGCTTGGATCGACCACTGTGGATCACTCTTCACGTCTAATTGACGGACAAACGAGTCGAAGCGAATTAAAGCAGACATTAGTGTTCCGCTATGTCCGACTGGATCAGGCACTAGCTTGTCAACCGTAAACACTTGCTCTGGTAGTACTTGCATACCATACGAGCATCCACTTCCGTTCGTGGACGGTATTTCAAAAGGCTTTCGCAAGACACAAGCGGCGGGTGCGTGTACATGTAGATTGTTACCAGATACGTCCGCCATCAAGGCGTTTTCCTGTCCATTCGTCTTCATTTTTCCGTCTTGTAGTGGAAGATAGATACAAGGAGAATAGCTCGACACGACTGACTTTATATCCTGTCGACTAGAACATACCAAGGATGCAAACCCTTTTAGCGAAAGTTGCAACGAACCGAGTGTCGCAATCGTCTGCAGACTCTTCGCTGCTCGTTCTGTCTCATCTATCTCCTCCTTCCTACGACTGTAGTGTGCACAATATGGATTCGTACAGTCCTCCTCACCACATCCGACAATCATATTCTTCGACAACGTCTGAGTTATCTCCGTCATAGACATTCCTTCCTGTCTATTGTCCTCCACTTTCTTCCTCTCCACCGTCCCGCCATCCTCCTGTCTCTGTTTCTTCCATTCCGCTGACCCAGATACTCGTCCTTGAACTTCCGTCGCCTTTACCTGCTTCTTCTCATCCAGTTCCTTCTTCTCCACTTGCCATCGCTCTCTCAATACCTTTCTCCTCTCTTCCGATACTTTAGCTTGTAGCTTTTGATTCATATCAGCAATCGTCCGTTCCAACCATTCTTCACTCACATCCTTTCGACGTTGACGCATACCATGCCAATCAGTCGTATACCTCTTGGCACTATCCACGACTTCATCTTTACTAAACGAAAAAATATACGACAACTTCTTTCCCCATCCGACTTCATATGTCAATGGTGCATCCAGCTTATCTTCACAAGCATCACAATGCAACCATTTCTTCTGCTCTTCGGAGTACACTTCCGTCCAGACATGATCTGTTACGTCGAGTACATATCGAGCTTCGACTCCCATCGCTCGACAGCATAATGTAAAACAATTAGCCCATTCACCGCATCGACCTGTCCTCGTCTCAAGCAATTTCAATGGACTATTGTATCGAGGGAAACGAGTTTGATGATGACAATCTCGACATTCATACACTTCTACGCGACTCGCTTGACCTTGCTGTTCTTCTGCGTTTGGACCAACCGTACGCGTACAGGATGTATTTGTCTGTCCACAAGCACTACAGTTTGGATTATTCGTCCAAGTGAAAAAGTCTTTTTTGAACCAATGAAGCAACTGTCGCATGAGTTCATCTTGAAAATGCATCGATGGATCAGATGCTTTCTCTCGAGCATTCGCTTTTAATCTTTCGACTGGAATACGACGTAAAGCTTCTTGCTGGAGTGCGATGTCTTCATACGATTGCACGCGAGAGAGACCACCTTGTAATTGACGCAGGACCTTTGGTTCATGCTGTTTAAATCTACTTTGACGAAATGTTTCGTCTGACTGGATCCGCTGCATGGACAATGTCTTAGCGGCATGGAGGCGACTTAGATCCAGTTCCGTGATAGAAGACAAGTTGGATGGACGGCGAGGGCTAAAGAGACAGTCTCCAAATGGACTATGCCCTTGGTCGTTGCCATCACAGACAAAGCCGTTGATAGGAGATAGAGAGTACTGAAGATAGAGTGCATGAGACGCATCCATTGCACCATAATTTAAATTCTGAGGGATCAAAATGTAGCCAGTAGCGTCTGTGGCTACGCTGTCTTTAGTGGCAGTCAGTGGGGCGGTGTGGAGACGCACATCAGTCATGGCCATGGTGGTGGCATGCTCTGAAGCATGGTTGGGGACCCAGTCGTAGCCAATTCGGACGGCACACTCGGCTCCTGTATTTCCAACATTGCAATCTGATGCTAACCATTCTTGAGCTATGAATGACGTTGGCAACTTAGTTACAGCTTCTTGCTTTGTCTCGTAGGACACGACGATTCGAGTAACCGCTCGATTTCCACCTACTCGGAACATTATACGATCGTCAACTAACGGTTGAATTAATAAAAAACAAGGTGGCCTACCTCTCTTTACGCATAGAAAGACGTGGTCGCCAGAAGCACCAAAGTTGAGGTCATACGGTAGCTTTTCGAATCCTCTTGGCGGAGGAACATTCAAACTTCCAGAGACGATCTCTAACTCTGAAATGAACCTCTTTGATTTGCTATTCCAATCTTCAAAAGCTTGCGAATCGAGCTGCCCTGCGCCTAGAACAATTGTGTTACTATGGAAACTGGATTTAGGGTGTTGTGTAGACGCCTTACTGGTTGTACAAGTACTAGCACATGCACGACAAATGACTGTATCTCGTTGTTCCATTAAACAAAAGGCTGGTTGAACAACTGGAATGTTACCAAATATGGTCCTTGTACATGTATCATGCCAATCACTTTTAATCGCTTCTAAGGAAGAGGAAGATTGGAGATATAAGCGCATAGACGACTCGGACGAGTCAAATAGTGGGTCGGATGGCTCGGTCTGAGGAGATGCGAGCACATTTCCAGTATCTGAGACTAGCAGTTGATCTTCAGGGGCGATACCCGTCAGGGAAAGCAACTGAGCTTGCAGTAGTTCCGCGGATAAAGAGGATTTGCCACCGGATAGAGTATCTTCGACATCCGTTTGCACATAGTGCCTATCCATACAAGTTCAAAGATAATGAAAAAAAAGTTAGAACGTAGTTGTAGCTGTATAAGGAGGGTGGTAGAGCTTACTCTTGCTGATTAAAGACGACGATAAGCTGCATCTTCTGGAGAATAAATTTGCTTGTCAGTCTTCTTGTTCATGTGCCTTTCTGTTCATTGGTTTAAAAGCAAATACTAGAGATCAGATTGGTTGAAATGTTTATATCTTGAAACGACGCAACCAAGGTGTCTTGGACGACCTGAGTTACAAGCATGTCGAGTAGCCCAGCAAAGGAGCCTATATGTACTAGTCCGAACAAGTACACAGTATCTTCTACAAGACGGTATGCTACTTCAAAGAAGATCCAGCAAGGTACGCGGACAGTTGAAGCAATTATCGATGACCGGTCACATCGTCCGTCTGAAGACAGAATCGCTCGCTCTCGCAATGGGATGCACACAGAGCGCATTCGACGACCAGGTCCTACTCGTCAGTCTATGTCATCGGATGCAAATGTTTTAAAGCAAAGGAAGAAAGAGGAGGCTACAGGAAGTGTATTACCGGACATTGATGAGTGTCAGACTATGCAGCAAGAGAAGAAGAGGATAAAGGATGGATTAGAGTGGATCGAAAAGCAGCTTATATTAGACCAACGTCTTGCAGCCGTAGAAAAAGATTGCAACGCTTTATATAGTGTAAATAAACGTGGAACTACGCACACTGCAGCTAATAGTGCCTACTGGACAGATATACGTCAGCTAGCGGAGGAGAGCTACCGTGCCCGTCAGGAGGAAGGCACTCATCTACGACATGAACTGCAAAGACTTAAAACACACCATAGTAGGATCAGAGTAAAACTAGAAGCCTTTCAAAAAGGATTATGTCATCCAGCTGAGCTCCAGGATCTCATTCAAGCAATGGAGGATCAAATCGCAAATGTCCATGCGTCCAATCGACGAAAATATAACACTTACATTAGTGAGGAAAAGTATCTCGAACGTGATTTGGCAAGCATAGAAGCAAAGATTGATGCTGGGGAGTATGACTCGAATGTCTTGTCAAAGCCAGGAAAGAGATATCCACGTAATAGACGAGCTACAAGTGCACGAGAAATAAAGTCATCCAGTGGTACGCAGCGGGATATAAAGACGTTAGAAGAGGAAATGGTAGATCAAGTACGAGTATTAGATGAGCAGATTATCGATAATGGTGGTCACACGGGTGGATGGGATCCCCAGGAGCATAATCAGTTTGTTCATATCTTATCAACTTCCAAACTACCAGATGATCTTCTTCTTCGGCACTATAAACTTAGCGACAATCTCGACACTTGCTCGAACCAGTCTGAAGATGAAGCAGCAGTTGATCAGCGTGTTGCTCGCTGTCTACGAAAGTGCGTCAAGACGATCATTACGCAAAACGCTTCTACTATACGAAAGCATTTTCAATGGTATTTGGACTACTTGGACATCCTCCGTACGAAACGGGAAGTAGTCCAGCGGTGGAAGGACAAGAGACTCGAAGAACGGCTGAAACTATTAGAGGCAGAGCAGGAAAGAAAGCTACTAGAATCCGGCCCAAATCGACAAGATAAGGCGAAAGATGCAAAGCATCGAACTCGAATAAAAGTTAAGTTAGATCACTACCATCAACAAAAGGAAGAGGAGGCTCATCAAGAGCGTGAAAAGCAAGAACGCGCCGAAAGTGCTCGTAAGAAAGCGAATGAAACCAAGGTGCATATCTTAGTGTCTCTTTCCTCCGTCTTATAATAACGCTCTGGATGTAGAGGAGGAAGGAACAGTTCGATAACAAGCAGAAGCTTCAGTTGTATAAGCTAAAGAAGGAACAGCAAGAGCATGATATGAAAGTTAGTGAGCGAGCGTCGAAACCAGTAGCATCATCCCATGTAAGTGTATCAAGCTGCATCCTACAGAGTATGATATCGATCTCACTCATATTACTTAGCAAAGAGGACAAGAAAGAGCTAGATCAAGTACCGAACAAGACACCTCAAGGCATTCTCAAGTCGACTCCTCACGTCGATAGCATGCTAGCTGATGACAATTGTCTCTGCATGAAATGTGCAATGGGAACGTAGAGATAAAGACGCAACACATACACTTACAACTCATTACCACCCATATAAAAATGTCGTACCATTGACCTACTACACACTCAATCATTGTCGTGTGTCTCACATCCTGGGCAAGCGCAGTCGTCTCCACAATTACATTGTCCGCCGTTCTGCATCGCACATCCAGGCACACTCCATCCGATAGCGTAAGCTGCTTCATGTGCCAGTCGAGCCATATACTGAGCACATTGGTTTCGTTCACACACTTCTCGATCACACGTATGTCCATCTGCAAACTCCAAAAGTGAGTTCACAGAAGACTCATCCGCCTTACCCACTATCTCTCGTCCATCCATCGTATCACCAGCATTCGTATTCATGCCTTGGATAATAAGTTCAAAGCCTTGGACAGCAGCTTCTTGCACGATCGCGTGATCATCGTCCAAGAACGCTGACACGATAACTTCGTTATTCACGACCATTACGCTCTCCACTCGATGGATATCCAGTAGACATTGTCGGAATCGATCCGGCTCTGCTGAGATAGAGCCATTTCTTATGTACTTGTACGTCATAGGAATCGCTCGCTCTTGAGCGACTTGGGATTCAAACCCAGCACTCCCAACGGCAGACTGCAGTTCAGATATCAACATACGACCTCTTGTGATAATGCGGCGAGATGGAAAGTCTAGTGTAGCGGATTCAACGTTCGGAACATTCGACGCTGCGTTCACGACCGTCGAGCCACAGTTGCCAGCACACATCATGGCTCGGACACTCAGTACTACCTGACGATACGTCCACGCGACAGTCGTTGCTTCTTCGATTTCACAAGTTGCTTTCGTCCACTTGAACGCATTGATAACCGCAGACGCTTTCAATGTTGGATCGGTGTACAGGACAAACATGGGGAGCGGATCGAATGTGTTACCAGCCTTGTGGACACTACGTACGCCTTCTATCCCTCGCACCATGGAGATGAATATGTCTTCTGGGATCGTCTGGTACTCTTCTGGCATGGAAAAACTAATAACGAGTCGACGGAGTTCCAACTTTGGACTTTGATAACTTGTAGCTGGGTGTATACTTTTTGTTGGACTGGATTGCTTATTGTGGCTGCAGCAAGTGCAGTTCGGAGGACAGTTACATTCGCCACCGAACGACGTGGCGCAGCCACTGTCAATACGACTGCCTAAGGACTTGCTGCAGCATCCCGCTTGCTCTGCGTTCGAGCCACTCACATCATCTGAAGATACAATGGATGTAGACTGGTCACTCCCAGGACTTGTCGAGTGCACAGGCCCCTGGACGTGTTGCTTCTGTGGTGGCGAATCGATCGTCCTGACACCCGTATCAACCTCCAGAGCGTGGACTAGACACCATTCCATGTCTTTCTCCACATGACGCCGACACTTTGGTGCCTTGCAACGCCGACGAATGCCATGTGACCAGCACTTGCCACCGCCTTGACTAACCTTTTCACATCCGTCTTCACTGCATTTTCGACCACCACCATGGGCAGAGCAGAAGCCACCTCCGATATCTGATTTCGTACAATTCTCAAACATACATCGCTTTCCTCCACCATGACGTCGACAGAAGCCTCTTCCAGCATCTACTTTGTTGCAATTCGGAGCTCGGCATCGAGCACCACCGCCATGGGTTCGACAGAATCCACCTGCTTGAGCTCCTTTCGTACAGTCCTGGAAGTTGCATTTGCGACCACCTCCATGACGCACGCAGAAACCTCTTCCAGCATCAATTTTATCACAATTGATATGCGAACACTTCCTTCTCTTCCGCTTACCCGTTGAGGTCACCATGACCGCTTGTTATTCGTGATATGGCAGTACAATTCAACTGACTCGAAATAGCATGTCAATTTTTATATAAAATTTGAAGGGTATAAAGTGGAACGACATAATCGGGAAGTTGTGCGACTTTCATGTCGTAGCAATAGGAAGTCCAAGTGTACATTGGGAATTGTATTAGACTTCCAGAGATCTGTCTACTACTGGCAAAGAATATTCTACTACGACAGGATAGTGAAAGTAGACGACATAGATAAAGCCATGCAACACTCGAAACGACAGTAATAACAAAGGAATCAAAGATGACATATTGCTTTTAGTATGGCATGTTGAAATGGATTTATAGGATGATAGTAGACATACTCCTATGCTTAGGACTATCCTTTCTATCCCAAGTACTATCGAATAAGACCTCAAAATTGATGCTGCGTATTGATGATTATTTCTCCATCTCATGTTCCTTTCCAAACATTAATGCACGAACTCTGGTTCTTGCTTATCGCCTGGGTCACTCCCGTCAAAGTAAATCTTCTTCGGTGGTACGAAACCGTTAAAGTTGGATGCTGCTGCGCTTGTGTAGGCGCCAAGGTTTGGGAAACAGATCCACTGACCAATTTCCATCAATGGCATACGAACGTCTTGGGCGATGCAATCCAATCCGTCACACGTTGGTCCCCACAAGCTAGACGGCTGCATTTCAGTCACGTCTTCATCGCTGAGTACAACCGGTTGCACTTCTGCATGATCATACACGAGGCAATTGAAGGACCCGTACAGACCATCATTGACAAAGTACATGTACTTTGCGTTACCATCGTGACTTGCATCCACGTTCGGCTCCTTCTTCTTACCAATTACATTTACTGCCAACGTGTGCGTGCTTTCGGCAAAGAAGCGTCCAGGTTCCGAGATGATCTTAATGCCAGTCGTCGATGGGAAATGAGTAGCCAGCGACTGCTGTAGTTCTGTCGCACAGTCCTCAAACGTAATTGCACCATTATTCGATCCTGGGAACCCACCGCCAATGTCCAAAAGCTTCCAGTCCATGCCCATGGACGCGCCAATGTCGAATGCTTGACGGGCGGAGACAACGGCATCGGAGAAGGCTTTCGCGCTGTAGCATCCACTGCCGACGTGGAAACTCGCGCCAATGACATTCAGCTCCAGTTCCTGTGCTTTACGCAACAATTCCGGGACATCGTGCAGCATCGCTCCGAACTTGGTGCCGAGCTGACAGACAGAATGCGAGTCATCGACATACAGACGTAGCACCAATTTCGAACTCGGATGAATAGCCTTGATCTTCTCTAGCTCCTCGACAGAGTCAAAAGTCATCATATCCACACCTTTCGACGCTGCATGAGCGATGTGGGAAGGCTGCTTGAGCGGATTCGCGTAGATAATGTCTTCTGGACGAGCACCGTGCTTCAACGCAGCTTCAATCTCACCGAGACTGGCACAGTCGAAGCCGCAATCGAGCTCCTTGAGTGCTCGAACAATTTCCGTGTCTGGGTTACACTTGACAGCGTAGAATGGGCGTACTTGTGGCAAGTACTCCTTCCATAGGTTAAGTCGAGTTTCCACGGCGCTCGTGTCGACGACGTAAAAGGCGTTCTGTTCACCCGTTGCGACGTGCTGGTGCAAGTGCCACACTGTTGCTGGACTCAGCTGCAGCTTCGAGGTCAAGGACTCAGGCGCATCGGCCGAAAGCACGATACAGTCCTTGGAGTGGCCCATATCCGAAAAGCTTCGGACGGTGGGAGACGTAATGGGAGACGTCTGGAGTCTATTGCTTGAAAGTCGAGTCGATCGTTGGATACCATGACGTGCATGGGCGGTGACTCGAGCCACTGTCCCAGGTCGCAACTTCCGGAATAAAAAGCTCATGACGACGTCTCGCTAGTTTAAAGTTTTGTGGTAAGCAGTTGGGCGTAGGGAATGCTATCTCGCTCGTCTGCTGGGCGTTGTGGTTTTCCCGTCAGTCCTCAGCAAACGTTGGCGGCGGCAGCGACTCTGAGTGGACTTACGCGTGGTGACTGGACGGAAACCGAGTGACGGCTCCCGACAATAGATTTGCTTGGAAGAACGAAAAACGCTAGTACGAAAAGAGCTACGAATGGCTGTTTTCGACAAGCGAAAGACAAAGTAGAACCGAGATAAGTCGCTTCGTACGAAAAGATCGGAGGCACTAGATCTCGTTGCAAAATGACTGAAACGAATGGAGCACACGTCCAGTTCGAAAACATTCTACGAAGTTTCCAGATGGAAAAATCTTGAGCAGAAAGATAGCTGACGCTCAGCTCAGTACGACGATCTGCTTTATAGTCCATCTATCCGTCAGTATGTAGATGTAGATCAGAGCGAGAATAAGATTGAATGAAGAAGTTTGAATAGTATCCGATATAATCCAGATGACTGAGATAGGGTGTCAAGTAAGACCAGTGCTTGGATCGTCACGAGTGACTCGCGAACACGCGGATCTCGAAGACCATACTAAAAGGCATTTGCTTGACGTAAAAATTACTCCATTGTTTCCAAAGATTCCTCTCTCTGACCATCTTCCTTGCCCCACGTCGGCGCAGACGATTGAGAATAATTGTAATTAAAGAAAAGCTCATCACCGCACGCGATAGCACGATTGGCAAACATCGCGATCCGATTCTCGCCACGCACACGCATGAGTCGTGGTGTCAAGTTTGCTTCCGGATCTTTCATATGATTCGCAAACTTAGCTTTATTCCCCTTGCGCATGGCATCCACGACTTCCTCCAAACTCACATCGTACAAGTAACTTCGTTGGGCATCGTCCTTCTTATACACTTCTCCTCGACGATCAGCTTCTGCGTCGGACACGAGCTCACCAACGTACTCCCACACAAAATCGCCTTTCGGTATACCTTCCGCTGCAAACGCGCCCAAGCCATGCGTATCCGAGAACGCCACACGCACTAGCTTATGTTGGTGCCTCAGCATATTCACGTTCTGACACACTCGCGCCTCTTTCATCGTGAGTTCCTTCATGCCGTCCACTAGATGCATCACCGCTGCATCTGTCGCACCACAGCTCCAACAATAGTCCGGATCGCATTCACGCCCGGCACGGAAGCAAGGACACATCTCGCCACCACATTGTCCGAGCTCACAGACGCACCCACGGAATCGATTGGAGCAGTCACGCGGACAAGCACACGCCCTCTCACAGTAGTGACCACGCTCATTGCAACTGCACTTGCCACATGGACCGTTATGATTGCACGGAACGTACCTGTGTGCTACCTTGGCGTCCACACTCTTGATCGATCCTGTCTTGGCATGTCCTGTACGTTGCTTAGTACTAGTCAGAGTCGATAGAATCGAAGCTTGGATCGTATTCGCGTTCTCTTGGATGAAGCGATGGACGGTAGCACAGTCGCATCGATTACTAGTCAGCAACATCGATATAGCACACGCATTTCCCATCATCACTTGCGCCAATTTTTGAATCAAAACCTTCTCAACGTCATTTAAAGCTGCTACACTCAATCCAACGGACATGTCTTTCTTGTAGCAGTAGGTACTACAAAAAGGCGCATCTACCTGGACATGCTCCAAATGTCGTTTAACCATCGGACCGTAGCTTCCGTCCAAATACTCGTCTGCATTAGTACTACGAACTAACTTTAATCGCTTTTGTTTCTTTGCAATCTCTTGCTGATAGCGATACGTCTTCTCCTGCACTTCCTGTGCAACGACACTAGCTGTCGCTCTAGACGACACTTGCGTTAATGACCGACTGGACTGACGTCTAGCTATTGGAGCTGTATCTTGCTGCTCATCAGAGTCACTATCTCTTACTTCCACAGCATCCGTGCCTTTCGATAAGAAACTGTAGTGATCATCTTCCACCACGGGCTTGTTTAAGCGAAGATTAAACTTGTGCAAGACAGGGTAAGCTGGCGTACTACGTTTCTTCGGGAGTGCAAAGTCAATTCCATGGTTCTGGCAGTTGTACACGTAGCATCGACGACATAGGAAGGAACGAGTATACCCTACAAGACCATCATAGTCAACTGCTTGTCGTAGCCCAAAGTTCTTGGAATTGGCGAGATAGCTGGATCGAAATGGTGGTGGAGGGGATAGTCGATGCTCTAATGAGTAACGAGAGGAATCTGAGTTAATGTACCATAGCTGACTCGCTAGTTTTTGTATCGACGTCGGAAGTGACGTCCATCTCTCCTTTACTTCGTAAATTCTCTTTCTACTCTTCTTGGTTAAATAATGCCATTCCTCCAGCTCTTCGTACCATTTCCCTGGTTTCCGAAGACACATGACTCTTTGAATACCAGCAAAGGTCATATCGTTACGACCACAGCAAGACACGACGGCTCGTAGCAAGTATTCTAAAAACTCTTCCTCCATGTCTGCAAACCCATACGCATCATTCGAAACCAACTCTGGATCCACTCTTGGCTTCCCTGGCTTGTAATCTTCCACATATAGAGACGTTCGGATACCTGCATAGGCTGATCCTTTCCGCATACGTTCAATAGGCGTCCTTAAGACATGCATGTCTCCCTCCATTAGCGTTGGAACCGTCTTCTTTATTTTATATGGGTTCCCATCTACTGCTTCGCCGTGTGTGAATCGAGTATTTTCCAATTGTTCCACTGCTTGTGCTGGTGGCGGAGTGTGCTGCAGTCGATGTGCGATAATCCGTTCCGAGGGATGGATGTCTAGAGCCTGGATGCCAGCCGAAACGTCGTTCACAGACATCTCACTACGACCATCGTCTACTTTTAACCCACAGCCAAGTCCCTTATAGTGTCTTATTTGCTTCCGAGCGATTTGGATTAAAGCTTTTGTCCTCTTTGTCTTTAACTCCTCCAACATGGGTAATTGGACGTCGATTACATTGCGAATGCGATCATCCATGTCGTCTTCCTTCATCGACGGATCCATCTCTGCTCTTGAGACGAAGCGACAAATGTCCGCGACGTCACCAGAGTCATCAAAGTCCGTTAATGCATAATTATTTTTCTTTGAAAACGGAGGATCGATGTCGTCTCCATCCGGTAGTATGTTCCGAGGCACTACATTCGACTTGAGACATCGCCAAGCAGTCGGATGAAGGATCGGATGCTTCTGCTTATCAGATGTAAGGGATTGTTCAACACTCACAGACATGCTATCGCGCTTCATGGATTTCTTTCCTGTCTTTGGATGAGTGCGCTCTTCTACCGCCATGGGTGTTTCCTCATAATCTTCTTTCTCATCTTCGACCGGATGCTTCTTGGCCACCGACTTGCGAGCGAGTGACTTGCGTGCCAGCTTTGTAGGTTTCTTCGCCTTCTTCTTTTCTTTCTTTGGCGCGGACGACTTCAATGGCGGTACTGACGGCTTGCTCGGTGCTGCTGAAGGCTTAGAAGGTGCTGGATTTCCTTTTTGTTGCCTCTTCGCTCTTTCGATGCGTCTCAACTCTTCTTCTTGTGCCATAATGTCAGAGTATGAGACTTTTTCACTCCATTGTTGATCTAATTGATTCTTTATGGCTTCGTTTTCTCTGTTCTGTCCACGCGTCGATGGCTTTTTCGCTGAAGGCTTCTTATGGCCTCGGAAAGATCTCTGTTGGCTCCTTGTGGACGCATCTGAGTCCTCTGAACCTGATGAAGAAGATGATAATAAATTAATTGCCTGCGGTTGCTTATCCTTTTTCGCACTCGACTTCTTTGTGTCTGCAGAGGTTGAAGCACCTTCCTTTTGGCTAGTGCCTACTTTTGATTTCTTTCGTAGAGGTGACAACCCAATCGTCTCCTTTGACTCATCCTCACTACCACTCATGTCTGGAGAAGCAAGTCGCGGCCGACGTCTCTTGCCTTGAACAATTTGTGCCGCACGTGCTGCTGTCAATAACTTTGGTGCCGGACGTTCATCACTTTCGCTCGTTTCACTCGACATGCTGCTCTCATATTCATTCTGCCTACTGCTAGAGTCCCTTGAAGTCGATACACGTGCTTTCTGATGCTTGTATCGTTTCCTGTTTCCTTTCTGAGTAGATGAAGTGTCGCGATCCGAAACACGACTCCGATCCCTGTGCCAATCACCACCTATTTAAGTTCTATTAATGCATATTGTGCATCCAATGATATCAGGCTATAGAATACGCACGCCTGAGTTTAGTCATCCTAATCGCATCCACCCAATGCGTCTCAAAATGCAGATATAGAGCAGTATTCCTAGTATCCAAGTGTCAAAATGCCAAATGAAAGAATCGTGTCAGAGATACAAGTACCTTACCTCATATCTTATATGTACACTTGGAATTTGTATAATCCGACGAATCAGACACCAATCGGCAAAGAATGGAGGTGCTTGGGCGACGGGATGGCGCCCCTCGCGTCGTACTACCGACACATACGAGCGATATGGGCATGACCATGAGTTTAAAAATACCTGATTCCTATCGACGCAAAAGAGCAGCTCCTAATGAGCAATCTACGCGTCAGGAGACGACGAAAGCGAGTGAGATCGTAGACAGCCCGACGCAGGAGGCAGGTTCATGGGAAGATCGGGATGATTGGAATGAAGTGACGAGACGGATTAGTACAGACAAACATGCAGGTCACCAGGTAGAAAAGAAAGAAGTGACGGATACATGGGTCGAAGATGACCTGCCAGACTTACCAGACGACTTCCCCATCCTCATTGTCAACTTGACAAGGCTGCACGGAGCTCATTTAGCTGAAGGAAGTGGTGGAAATGATCGAGACGGACTGCCAGAAGACCCTGATGAGCTCATGGACATGTACGAAACGGTTAAACGTACGATACGACAGCATTATCTACACATCATCGACGGTCTCTTCGAAGAGAAGCTATGCTTCCACTGCTCCAATGGCTCCTGCCGATCTCTCTTAGATAGTCTTCATTTAGCATACCCAGAAGACGTCTTTGCTGTCGTCGACTATCCGACGGAAATTTCTGACATGCAACTCCACGAGTACTACTACACATTATCCGAACCAACGATATGGAAAAGCGTAAATGCCGTCAAGGACTGTATTCGCAAGTGTTCACGTGACCTTAAATGGAAGTACGACGTCATATCCGAAGTAGAAACTTTAGCACAGAGTGAGCATGATCGATATATAACCGAGCAGGAGCGTCTATCGAGTGAAATCGACGACCTCACACGTCTTCGAGACTCTTTTCAAGAAAAACTTTCCTCCACCTCGAAAGGCAAGAACATGCCATTGCTAGAGCGTAAGCTCGAAGACATTGAAAATAGATTGACACAGCTCCTGGATACTTTCTTGAATGAACCGACACTAGAGGAAGACGAGTGCAAGGGTATCTTTCAGCATGACAGTATGAATCTACTCGACATGGTCCTCGCCATGGTCTTTAGTCGTCTCCCACCAGTGCTAGATCCAAATTTTACGGAAGAAGAACACTTCCAGTCTCTTGTGGACTATCATATACACATTCTCCAGTTATGGAAGAAGGACTTTGGGCGACTGCCTCAACGATCCGTAGCTCCTGTTAGTCAAGAAGATGAGGCAGAGGAGCAAGTGCTTCCTTTGGATCCAGAACCGTCTCTGCCTATGCCACAAGTCGATCCAGTGGCACCAGATGATTGGGAACAGATCGCTTGTAAAGAAACGAAGGACAGTCAAGAAGGATCGAAAGATGTGGATGAAGATGGGTACGCTGGCGACAATGATCAGGAGACTGAGAAAAGAACAAGATCGTCTCGGAAGAAAGTGAAGAAATCACGTGTGAAGAAGAAGAAGGCGCCGTTCCAACCATACGCTTGCACTGGAGCGCTCGGAGCTCTCCAAGCATCTAAAGACAAGGAACAGCTCACGAGCTGGTTTTGAACAATAGGAACAATGACGCATGTACTTCCTTGTAATGGATACTTTATTACATTAAATACGTCCGACGGACTTAGTTGTTGGCTTGCAATCGCCTTCGTGTTTCCACAAGAGCGTTGCCTAGTAGATTCGTCCCGAATTTGTTTGTCCGAGTCGCATCATCCACGTCGCCTTGCTCCCGGAAATCTGGGTTTCGAATAAAAATACGTTCAACTTCATCTGTCGTTAAGCCGATGCCCCATTCCGAGTCGTCCGGCATGACGTAATAAATGCGCTTGCGACCCGTCGCTAGTAACTTGTCCTTGAGCTCTGGAGACGAAAACTTTTGGGCCAATGCATCGACTAGTGCCACGAGTCGAGTATGATTCCATGTTTCCGCATCACAAGGTGACACTTGTTGTGCCAATTTAATAGCTTGCTCTGGTGATGTCGCTTCGAGTATATCACTTGCTAAGGACTCGTTGGTAGGTTCAAAAGTCTCTTGCTTCTTCTTTGCTAGGTACTGCTCCACCGACTGAAACGTCATGCCATTCAATTCAAATGCGCATTCGTACGAGTTACTTAGAAATCCCATGGGACTGTCGTGAGCAAATGCAAAGTAGATCGAGTTCTTGCGTTCAGGTACCATGCCAAGTGATCTCAAGTGGTCGAATTTACAAATGAAGATAGAATGAACCATATCTGCGGGGGATGCCCACCACTAAAGTCAAGTTGGATATTTCTGGGTTATGTGTGTTGTCGCACGATGGCGCATGTTCTCCCCGACGATTACTACGTGGCAGTCCAGGGAATGTATCCGGGCTAAAGTGCACATCTAGCATTCTTTCTGGGTACAAGTTGAAATTAGGCAACATGCGCATGGGCGGATTTGTATGGAAATCGAGCGATGGCTACAAACTGTTCAAGTGTCCAGACGACAGGAAGCTTACCTCCTCGAGATGCGTTTTCTCCAAGCGCATCTCCTATTCTCCACGCAAAATTTTAAAGCATCGGGTTCTTGCACACTACACGTAATACACGTTGCTTATTTAAAGTCATCACGCAAGCCCATGGATGCCAACATGTAGTTTGTTATCTGCGAAATGATATCTATAGCGTCGGTAGTTACATTCGTCCGTGCGCCCGAATGTAGGTTCTTATCGGCACGTGCTTAGGTCTTGCGTACGAGCAGCGAGAGCTTTAGTCAACGAATGCCATGAGCTTTGGCGGCCAGACCAGATCGATTAGGTTGGTTAGTAGCATCAAGTCACTGACGTACGTAAGCCGCTAGTGAACGTGTATCCATAGGAGGTACATGTAAAGTAGTATTTTAGTCTGCATTTAATGCTCTCGCATACTTTTTCCTGGTACAACGGAAGTCGCGCCACCTTCGAAGGATCTTGCTACTTGAGGTCCTCGACTCGTTCCTGATGTTGCGCAATTCGTAGCTCTGCTTCTGATCTTGTCCCTTATGGTTGTGATAAGGCACATGGCCATCGTCACACGCATATAAAGCGCCTGGACGAATTCCCAGCTATCACCTGTAACTTCAGTGAGTATCATGAACGGATACTCGTGGGTCATGAACAGCATGTAGAGGAAAATGTCCATCTTGCGGGTCTTTGCCATTGCCTTCCATCCATTCTTCGCCAAGGACAGATAGTAAAACCGGAAGAAGAAGACAAAACTCAGACTTACGATTTCCACAATGTTGTCGAGCTCGATCATGAAGCCCAAGGCGTGGCCGTTGGTAAATGCCAGCTCGATAAAGTTGACAAGGATAAGAACCCAGCTGAGGAAGGCAAGAACCTCAGCAGAGTACGTGAGGTATCTCAGTGCTGGCACCTTGACTCGACGGAGGACATCGTGCCCGATGATAGTCACTTGGGTTAGAAACGTAAGCGCAGAGCATAGCTCGGACACATCGTTCATGCTGTCGACAAAGTCCTCATCTGGACTCGCCTGAGGAACAAGAACCACAAAGCCAAGGAAGGCAGCAAAGATGAGGCTCGCCACTCTCCATTGCCTTCTTCGGGCAAAGTACATTGTCGTTAGATATTGGAAGAGAGAGTAGTTGATCAGTAACGTCACTGGTGCCCCGATATACATGTTAAAGGTATGCATCCCTTCTGAAGCTTTCACATGTGTAGCAAAGCCAGAGGACTGCACATCCAGAGCTTTCGTGTCCACGAGTGTCATAATCAACTCAGGAAATTACAAGTGAGTTGGGCGCCCCGGACAGACTGGGATATAATCTGAAAATAATGCTATTAACCTCTACTCTATCCGTTTCAAAACTATCGCTTCTCGACTATCGAGCCTTGCGTTTTAATGCTTTCGTATGATTATTAATACCCAAAGTATTAACTCGTGTCGTGCACTAAATGATAGCGTTTCATTCTTATCTTCTACCTCTTTTCACTTTTCTTATCGCAGTAGGCTGAAGCATCCGCGTTCAGGGCAATCGCAGTCCAGAATCTATCGGCAAAACCAACTCCAAAGATCTTATATCCGCCAGTGATAAAAGGTTTCTCCGTCTCGTCCACGTGCTTGACGAAATCAGTAACATTAAAATCATCAGCAATAGCATACACTGCAATTTCCTTATACTTGATATCCTTCTCCTTGATCTCATCTTCAATTCCTTTTCCTCGATGTGCCACGATATTCTTATCGCGCTGCTTCTGCGATTGCTTTTGTGCTATGTTCATCAAGTCGTCATTTACACACAACGCCGCATCTTTCTCTCGATACTTGTTCATCTCTTTCACGACTTCTTCATTGAAGTCCTTTAGCTCCTCCGTGTTGGTAAAGAATCCAGTAAGGATGTCGGCATGCACGATCGACAGTGCCATGAACAAGATAGATAGCTGGATTGTACGTGTCATGATAGCAGTGGTAACTTGGGCTTCCAAGATGAAAAATGAAAAATGAAGGCATCCGTGGATGAATGGAGGACGAGTACGAGAACACAACATTATCCGAGGGAGATATCAAGTGGATGAAATCACGAAAAAAGAATTGCATTCTTAATACAGAAATTAGACGATTAAACCGGTGTCAAGTACTCGGAACACTTGCATAGTCCACGGTCATATTCGGCACCCACGAGGAACTCAATGTCCGAGACAGCAGACGATATCTCGTACAACTACCATAGCATTTAGTACGATACCAAAAGTAGCTATACAAGAAGAAGTACCTGTCGTGATCCCCACGTAATGGATCCAACGATCGAAGCATTAATATTGAACATGAGTTCGTTGCGACTAAAGTCTTGCCACAGCGCCAGTGCTTGTGAATAATCCGGTTGGAGCCGCACAGGTGCAATGACGTCACTGATGGCACCAGCTTCAGCCACCCACTCCCGCTCGAGTCGCCAGTACCCAACCAATCGCCCACGATGATAGATGTCAGCACTACCTTCCTGTACCACGAATCCAAACCGGTTTTCATTCACGGCACTAAGCAGCACTTCATAATGGATTTTCGGATGGAGAGACAATAGACTCTGGAGGACGGATTCCCACTCAAACTCTCGATTGCATACATTGTAGTCTGGTATGCGAGGGTAGAACATGAGCGCCAGGACAGTCATAGTGGCCAATCCAGCCAGCCATAGCGACCGAGAGATGATGGCCCCCCATGTTCGACGGTGATCACTAGGACGAAAGATAAGAAAGAGAAAAGGATTGTAACTGTATGAATATACCTTTGTTGGATCGAACGAAGACGCTCAGCGACTGCCCTGTCAACACCTTCTTCATACTCACTGTCTCCGATCAAAGCAGCTTCTTCCTTGGCATCATTCTCTTCATCTGATAACAGCGGTTCAAGTTGTGATTGCTCCACTTGCGCTTCTTCACTCGTGCTAGAGTCGATTTCGTTAGTGTCGTATAGATACTAGAGCTTTGAGGAGAGCACGTACTCATCCGAAGGCGGACGGGTAGCTCGACGACGACAGAAGATGGACCACATCGTCGAGATGCCACAGACGCAGCAGACGAGCACGAGCATCATGCACAGCACGGCCATGACGACTGCGACGGGAGGCCCATACCCGACATGCTCTGGCTCCTTGCGTT
Source organism: Salisapilia sapeloensis (assembly GCA_023334545.1). Classification (NCBI taxonomy): domain Eukaryota; phylum Oomycota; class Peronosporomycetes; order Peronosporales; family Salisapiliaceae; genus Salisapilia; species Salisapilia sapeloensis. The sequence continues at coordinate 9,663 of JAADVB010000110.1, read as the reverse complement.
CACAATCTACGTTTCCCATGAGCGTAGGATCGCTGGGAATATCTGCATCAGACTCTACCTTGGAGATGATGGCAAGCCGAGACACCAGTGACACATCCCAAGGGTGATCCAATGGCATGACATTGAAAGTCAAAGGCACAAAAGTGGCAAGCATAACTTGCATTGAGACAATCATCACACGTCGTATACTCTCGACAAGCCATCGCTTCTTCCATCTCCATCATACTAAGAAAAAGATTTCTTCCCATGTCCCACATAACCTTTGTATCTAAGATCAACTATATCGAGACACCCGTACAATCCAATATCATGCGGTTGAAACCTGTGAAAATAAATACCAACGCGCGAAATCACTCGACCCTCGAGCTGCCTTACAAGTCTCGAGAGAGGTGTTTGTGGCGCCTCAGCCTTTAATTCTTCTACCATCGTGTACTTTGTTTTCAAGAAACAACGAGTACGCGAGTTAATACAGACTTGTTTTTATACTCGCTACGAAGTAGATCCTACTAGAGCCATCGTCTAGACGTCGATATTGAGATGGTGAAAGAGGACCGGTCCGATTGGGTCGCCGTCGACCCAGAGTTCCAGTCGAACGGACAGGAGCACGCGCCAATTACAAAAGCTCTAACGCCGTTCCAATTCTATCAGAAGCACGCCATGCCGCAAGTGAAAGCAGACTTGCAAGCAGCCAACGCCGGGACAGAGCTCGGCTCCGTCATGAAGGAGATGAGTAAGCGATGGAAAAACATGCCGGCAAAGGAAAAGAGCAAGTTTAATAAACTCGCGGAAGAAGACAAGCAGCGGTTTCAGTCAGAATCGCAAGCGCGAGACAAAGCCATCGAGGAGAGCCGGCGCTTGAAACGAGAGGCAGCGGCCGCCACTGCGCATGGCAAGCGTGAGCGCAAAAGTCATCAGATCCCACGCGAGGCGACAGCCAAGAGAGCTCCTCGACAGCGCTCGGCGCGAGAGGAAAAGCACCGGAAGGAGAAGCAAGAGCTCAAGGCAGAGGAGGCTCGTCAGAAGGAAGAGCTGGCGAATAAAAAGTCAGAGATCGCTTCTGCGCGACTCCAGTACCTGCTCTCACAGAGTGATATCTTTGCTCACTTTAGTGGTAGCGTGAACACGAAGACGGACAAGTCGAAGAAACGGACGAGTGAAGAGGAGGACGAGCAATTGAGCACTCAGCCGTCTCTCGTCCGCCTCACGCACCAGCCAAGTGTCATTCAGCACGGCCAAATGCGTGCGTATCAGCTAGAAGGGCTGTCGTGGATGGTCAACCTCGCGCATCAAGGTATCAACGGTATCTTGGCGGATGAAATGGGACTCGGAAAAACACTGCAGACCATCTCGGTCCTCGGATACTTTCACGAGTACGAGAACATCTCTGGTCCACATATTGTCCTCGTCCCCAAGACGACATTAAGCAACTGGTTGAATGAATTCCGCAAGTGGTGTCCTTCCCTACGCACGATCAAGTTCCATGGCGACAAGGCCGAGCGCACGCGTGTCGCGAATGAGATCCTTTTACCTGGTATCAGTGCCGAGGAACGCAAATTCGACGTATGCGTCACGACGTTCGAGATGCTGTTGAAAGAAAAGGCATTGCTAGGGAAATTCGCTTGGAGGTACTTGGTTATCGACGAAGCGCATCGGATTAAGAATGAAGCGTCATTATTCTCCACGGCCGTTCGACAGCTCGAGACACAACATCGACTCCTACTCACCGGTACACCTCTCCAGAACAATCTGCATGAGCTCTGGGCACTCCTCAACTTCCTCCTACCCGACGTCTTCGCGTCTTCTCAAGAGTTTGACGAGTGGTTCAACCTCGACGTTGATGATGAAGAAGCTAAGAAGCAGATGATCACGCAGCTACACAAGATCCTGCGTCCATTCATGCTGCGTCGTCTCAAAGCCGACGTCGAACGCACTCTTCCACCGAAGAAAGAAACACTGCTCTTCGTCGGTATGTCTGCCATGCAAAAGAAGCTATACAAGTCGCTTCTCCTTCGTGACATGGCAACAATCACGAATGGCGCTCAAGGTGTCTCAAAATCTGCGCTTCAGAACATTGTCATGCAACTACGTAAATGTTGCGGTCATCCATACTTGTTTGAAGGTCAAGAAGATCGGAACTTAGACCCGCTCGGAGATCACGTGATTGAAAATTGTGGCAAAATGGTATTGCTTGATAAACTCTTGACGAAACTACGTGAAAGAGGTAGTCGTGTACTCATTTTCACGCAAATGACACGCGTCCTGGATATCCTAGAAGACTTTTGCCGCATGAGACAGTATGGCTATTGTCGCATCGATGGTCAGACGACGTACGAAGTACGTGAAAACTCCATTGAGGAGTTCAACGCGCCAGATTCCTCCAAATTTCTCTTCCTCCTCTCCACACGTGCTGGTGGTCTCGGTATCAACTTGTACACTGCAGACGTTGTCATCTTGTACGACAGCGATTGGAATCCACAGTCCGATCTTCAGGCACAAGACCGAGCGCATCGCATCGGACAGAAGAAAGAGGTGAACGTCTACCGTCTCATCACATCTGATAGCGTAGAAGAGAAGATCGTCGAACGCGCGCAACAAAAGCTTAAGCTCGATGCCATGGTCGTGCAGCAAGGTAGGCTTCAGGACAAGCAGAATAAACTCTCCAAGAGCGATATGCTCGACATGATCAAGTTCGGTGCAGATCAAGTGTTCCGAGCGACGGACTCGAATGTGACGGATGAAGATATCGACGCGATCCTTGCCAAGGGAGAGCAGAGGACGGAGGAGATGCAGAAGAAGCTACAGGCGCACGATAAAGGCAATCTTCTTGACTTTAAGCTCGAAGGTGGTGGCGTTCAGAATCACGACGGCGTCGACTACTCGAATGAACGTGCGAGAGAAGAGGAGCTGAAGAGACTAGCCGACGCAGAGCTTGCGAAAGCGATGGTCGAGGGTGGAGGCAAGCGCGAGCGTCGGACGGCAGCACGTGCACCTGTGCTCCCGAAAGACGAGAAGAAGAATGCGAGTAACTTGCTACCGAAGAACTTGCGTCTGCCACGTATGGATGAATGGCAGTTTTATAATCGCAAGCGTCTAGTCGAATTGCATGAGATGGAAGCTGCGGCATATGAAGAGGCAAGGAAGGAAAGTGAGAAACCGGATCCACATGCACCTTATCTACCTCGTGATCTATTGGAAGAAAAGCAACGTCTGCTATCAGAAGCGTTTGAGTGGAACAAACCAGCCTACTTTCTCTTTGTCAAGCTCTTAGCTCGATACGGTCGACAGGATCTTGAGAGTATTTCGAGAGAGATGGGGAAACCTCTAGACGAGATCCAGCGATATGCTAAAGTCTTCTTCGATCGCGGCCCGACGGAACTCTCCGACTGGCCCCGTCTACTCAAGTCGATTGAAAAAGGAGAAAGCAAGTTACTCGAGATCGCTCGTCTGACGAAAGCCACGGCAGATAAAATCAATAGATACAGTAATCCATGGGAAGACATGCCAGTGCACTTTCAAGGAAAAGGAGGAAAAGGATTTACGGAAGATGAAGATCGGATTCTCCTTTGTCTTGTCCATCAACATGGATACGGTGCGTGGGAACGTATTAAGAGTGAGATCGAACGTCTAGAGATGTTTGCGTTTGATTACTACTTACGATCACGTACGACAGTCGAGATTGGACGTCGATGTGATTCGCTCATGCGCATGTGTGAACGTGATAATGCGGATATGGAAGCTCGAGAGAAGAAGGATATGGAGACACAAGTTGCTTTATCGAAGCAACGGTCGGAACTAGATAAAAAGTTACGAAAAGCACGGGATGAACTGAAGAAGAGTCAGAAGAAAGTGGATGATATGATCATGAAAGAAGCGAGGAAGATGCAGAGACAACGAGAGCTGAAGCGACAGAATAAGCGACAACGAGATCATGATTCGGAAGATGAAAAGGTGGAGCGGCATGTGCAGGAACTAGCGAACTTTGTCCAACGAGCGGACTCGGAGGACGCAGCCAAGCTCGCGATGGACTTTTGTGCACTTACGCAGGAGCAGGATGGAGAAGAACTTCAGCCTCCGTACGTGCTGAAGCGTATTCGTGCCATGGCAGAACCCATGGAAGACTTGCGGGATGGACGGATCGTGTGGCGGATTAAGGAGGAAGAGTTTACGACTCCAGTGCCGTCCGACTCGGAGGAGAAGGCGTCTAAGGTAGCCAAGAAGGATAGTGGCGAGGACGCATCCTCTTGTCAAGCGTCCTCCAAGCAAGAGGACGGAAGTCGACTGCCTCGATCGCCCTGGTCGCCGTCTGCGATGAAGCAGCAGGATGCCAAGGCCGAGAAGAAGAAGGCGAAGAAGCAGAGTCGACCGCGAAGTGCCTATGTGCTCTTTAGTGTGCACATGCGTCAGGAGATCAAGGATGAGCTCGGGTCCGATGCAACGATGATGGACGTGATGAAGACCTTGTTAGACCGGTGGCAGCAGATGACGCCGGAGGAAAAGAAGCCGTGGGAGGACCGTGCGGAACAGGAAGAGCGACAGTTCCAAAGGGAAGAGAAGGCTTAAGGATAATACAGAAGCTTTGGACATTTGCCTCGATTCTAATTGATTACATTATATGCAGCACGGAGAAAGCGGAAGAGTGTGCCGTAGACACCACTTCCGATCGATGTACTAGCGTTTGGATCATCCGGTGAATTCCCGACCTTGTAGTCATCGTACCCGCTAAAGTCATTACCGTCATAGTCTTGCTTGCTGCTAGCAGCGTCTGAGCTACTCTTCTTTGGTGTCCCGAACTCTTGGCTCCAAAAGGTTTTATAGAGAGAATCGTCGTTGTACGCGTACCCGGCACCAAAGTACTCGAAGTCTTTGCGTAGGATGTTAGCTCGATGGCCTGGAGAATTCATCCACGCTTCCATCACAGCCGAGACGTTGGGTTGACCAGCAGCGACGTTTTCACCGATGTGAGACCACACGAAACCTTGGGCGTCGATCCGGTCAGCGATCGTACTTCCGTCTGAACCTTCATGAGCCATGTAGTCGTTCTTGGCCATGTCAAGTGAGTGTGCTTGGGCAGCAGCTTGGAGTTTATAGTTCGCATAGAGCGGATTTAAATCACGCTGACCTCGTTCGTTGTTCACCATACTCAGCATTTCGTTCATGAACGTATCAACGTCGACTTCTTGGAGCTTTCGAGCGTCGATACAGACACATGTCTGGAGCAAGACGAGTAGAAGGATGGTGTATAGCATTGGTAGAAGAGCTCAAATTGGAAAATGAACCAAGAGCTCAAATTTCTTGCTGACGGATGTGGAAGCTTGAAGATATTATCAGAAATCACACGAAAGGATTATTTTTGGCAGCTCCTCGCCTTCGAGACATTCATACAAGAATACATGCGTCGAGATGCATGTGCTCTATGCTCCGGTGCTACTTTTTTCAATCCTCATGCGTTGACCATTCACGTACATACAGGTGATTCTATAAGCATTTACTATAAATCAGTACTGGCACAAATGTCAACTAGAAAAAATCAGTGCTTGGAGGATAACACTGCGTCCATGATACCTTTAATGAATACAAATCATAAACTTGCATGGAAATAGTCTATACTGTTATCCTCGTTCTTTTGACCTATATACACTACACACCTACCGTTCTTTCGATGACGTCTCGACTCCTTTCCATCGACTCGGAAGTCGCTCACGCATCGGACTCCCGAGACACCAGACGAGGAAAATCATACCGACAGTCATGGCTCCGATGATTATTGCCAATGCCATTTGAGCACCGACTTCGACAATTTCCTTCTTCCCGATTGTCAAATAAGTCGATCGTTTCCTCTTCTGGAGTAACCTCTTCGCCTCCATGGAAAAATCAATTGCCAGCTCTTCGATCGACGCATACTCCGTCTGCGCCGTCGGCGTGATCTGCGCTGCTGGACGTCCATCCGGCAGTCTCTCGGTACCAATGTAGTAGCAGCATTCTTTCCACGCGTAAACTGCCTGGTAGATGCGAAAATCTTTCGGGTCACCTTCCAACGCATACTCTTGGATGTGTGTGATGATCTGCGGCTGACCTTTATCCCCAGTCAGCTTCACGCCGTTCCGGTGGAAGAAGACGAGGTTGCCCTGGACATCGTGCTGGATCATAGCTGCGCCACAGAAGATTCCTTTCGTCGCTCGCAAGTCAAAGCCACCAACGGCAGGCGGGTAGGACACCATATGAAACGGAGTAGATGTGTTTAACCACGCGAGACGGAAGAGGTCTTTGTCTCCCCAAATCAAATGCAGCTCTTCCATCATCCGCGGTTGGTACGCAGAGTAGAACATGAGTTTATTCAAAGCCTTCCGACTCATCTGTCGATCAATGAGCACCTGTCCACTCTCCTGTTCAAACATCTCGATAGGCGAGACACCCGTCAGTTCCCACATAAGCGATGTGTTTGTCAGTTTAAACAACGAATTGGAAGGTTGCCAAAAGTCTGGCCAGAACAAGGCTCCTGTACGTACAAACTCTGGATCATCAAACAAGTACGTTGGGTCTCGAGCAGGCAAATTGTCTGCGTCCAACAGTAGAACACGATCAAAGTTGCTGTAGTAGACTGCGAATGGCTTCACATGAAAACCCTTCGCCCTGTCGTCGAATATCGAGCGTAGTCGGACATTGTAGTGCGCCAGGAGCTCATGGATGATAGGACTATCCACTTGCATCTCGTCTGGACGATACCACATTTCCACCGGCAGATCACAGCCTTGGACACGCAGCATTCGGATCGTCGCGTAGGCAGATGGAAGCACCTTTTCGTACACGACCATGAGGATACCATCCACTGGCGGCGTCTTGTCCGGTGCTGGTACTGCCAACGACAGTGCGGTCGGCTCATGCTCATACTCGACGGACCGGAGACCGTACTCGGAGAAATTAGCGGCCATGTCACACGTAAAATGGCCACTGGGCAATGAATCGCAGTCGGTTACCATGAGATTAAAGTACTCGCCAGACGTGCGATTGCGTACGACACAATGGCCAGCCATTTGCGGCTGAATGTGCTCACTACAATTCAAGAATTGGCGTTCAGCATCCTCGCGGATTATTAGCGCTGGTTTCGGTGCCTTGACACCCATCTCTCCATCATTTCCATCCGCTAGCTCCTGCAAAGCAATCACTCGTGCCTTTTCATCTTCCCTTCCCTTATTTTCCTTCTCTTCTGGCTTTTTACATGTATGCAGTCGCTGCCATCCGACACACTCAAATTCGTCGTGAGCCCATGCTTGCTGTATAGGTGTTGGCGATATAAGGTCGCCCCTATTCTTAACGGTCGTGTCCACTTTATTGATATGCACCTTCTTCGGCTTTTGCTGCTTGACAGGGGAAGATCGAAGGAAGATGAACACGGCGACGAGGATGATGGCGAGCCAACGCAGGCGAGAGCCGTTGCGCTTTAATAAATGTAAGAGCGTGTAGAACCAGACGACGAGTTGCTGGAGCATCCTGCAAGAGCGTTTATAAGTGTGATAAATATAGATCAAGACCAGGCGAAGTTCGCGCTTGGTGTTCGATGAGAGTTGTTAATCGCTTGTCACGAACTGATGTTGTCCAATCAAACAACCCGATGTGCGCTCGGATTCAGATAGTACCGGAAGGGATGCGTATGACAGTCAAGGAAGCAACGATAACAACGAATGAGCGCATGTATATGTACGCTTTAGTCAAATACTCGGTAATGTGAGGCATGTGCCCGTGTGGAGATACCTTCGTCGGTAGCTCTCGGTGCATATCAGGTGTCTGAGTTGAGATAGAGACCAGACATTTGGTGATAGCATATTTAAATGTTCGTGCTCATGTGTGCTCTTTGCATTTACTCGCGTGCTTCTGCTAGTTAAGCATTGTTTCAGTTAGTATCGAAGCGATTGTGTATTGCGTCGTTCGATTGTGTGCGTTAAAGTGGCCTAGAACGAGCCATGAAGGAGTCTTGATGGTCAAAGATATAGTCCGTTTTGCCATCATGAATTGGAAACTGCGCAAACAATTCGATCATTTTTAAATGCGCAGCCTTCGTTAGATATATGAAAATTTTCTTTAACTGAACTGCTTCCGATGTCTTTGACAATAGACAACACTTTCTCAACTCCTTTAAAGCACTCTTAAGTTGCCATGAAGACGCAAGTTTTAAAGTGAAAGTTTGTATTGGAAATGTCGAATGCGGCAATTGTAATTTCGACGCAACGTAGACTGCCTTAGCTGCATCCAGGTATCGTACCGCTATTACTAACAGAGTGATCTGGAGCTGCATTTAAAGGGTTGAAAAGGAACTAAATGGCGATAAGGCAGGAGGGCTGTATATCAGTAGATGCATCGCAAAGATGGCTGCACAGTCTATCTGGTCATTTCCACGCGAAATGGCCATAATTGAATAGTACTTAATATGTATTCGACCTCTAGCATATATGGTTAATACTTGTATTTAGAATTGTTTTTGACCAGCGCGCTGGAGTTTTACCATCGACCCTGATCAGGCCATCTTTGGACGAGCAATTGCATGGTGTACGACAAAAAAAGGATGCGTGCAGCATGGAAACTTAAATGAAGACTCTTTATATTAAATTTAAGAAGATGGACAGTTGAAAATCGGAATCAATTATTTTTATTTTTTGTTACAAAGGCAGAGGTATATGAACTTTCGTTTAGTCTGCGTCTACCCTTGGAGCCCACTGGATGTGGGCTCAACCATTCCGAGAAATGATATTATATGTGCTCGGTTCCTTCGGGGTCTGGTGACTGGAGGGAGATCGCCTCGGGATCTATTGTTATTTATGTAAGTTTATGGTATACTGCATAACGTGTACTGAAACCTAACGATCACTAATATCCAGCAAATGGAAGGAGGTACACCTTATGACACTGCAAGCAAAGATAAGTTGTATCAAGGTAGCTCTCTAAGAAGGCTACCTTCTTTCAGTTGGAGAGTCCAGAGTTCTTGCAGCAAATGAATTTGTGAGCGGCGTATATTAGAAGTCAGATGATAATGCTGGAATTGGAGGTGGGAAAGATAGATCTAGAGACGCTGGAGAAGCTGCGTGTCCAAAGTCTTATCTTCTTGTTGATGTGGCCAGGAATTTTGATCATTGTAAAGGAGATCTTTAAGTGCCATATTTGAGATCGGGATATAAAGCTATTAAACCATTTCGTGTTGCTTTTAACTTCAGTCAGAGGCTGCATTAAGGTGGGCAGATGGTTAAAAGAAAGCTTTTTAGAGCAACTACAGGAGATCAAAAACACTACAACTGGCCAAACTCCGGCTTCCTACGTGCTGAGGTTTACGCACATACAATCTTCAGTCGTTGTCGCGACAAAAGTAGAACGCGTATTGAACTTAACGGTTTAAACGACGCCCACCTTTGGAGGCCGCCTCCATTCCGTTCAACCACCTAGATAGATGGCTCGGGGTCACTTGACGCCACATCACTTATATGGCTGAATGATTCCGGTCGTTTTATTTCAGAGTGACCGAAGTCTCACACACTGAAGGTCACAATGGTGAGCACGGAGAGCCAACAGCTTCAACCGATTTTCCATGCCGCACCAAGAAAAGATTTCTGACATGACTAAGTGCTACGATCTACCAATGCTATACGATGTAACGTCGCTTCACGAATGTCGCCAGTG